>JAJEJO010000864.1:135577-157756 GCA_020662805.1 Glaucomys volans
AAGGAAGGAAGGAAGGAAGGAAGGAAGGAAGGAAGGAAAGAAGGAAGGAAGGAAGGGAGGGGAGGGAGGGAAGGAGGAAATGAAAGAAAGAAAAGAGAAGCCAGGGGTTGGGGTTGTATCTCAGTGGTAGAGAACTTGCCTTAGCAGACTTAAGGCCCTAGGTTTTATCTCCAGCATTGCAGAAAATAAAAAAATAAATTTAAGGGCTGGGGCTATAACTCAGTGGTAGAGCGCTTGCCTTGCACATGTAAGGCACTAGGTTCGATCCTCAGCACCACATAAAAATAGATAAATAAAGATATTGTATCCATCTACAACTAAAAAATACTTTTAAAAAATTTAAAAAGGAAAGTGAAAAGAAAACCCATAAAATGGGAGAAAATATTTGCAAATCATATACCCAAAAAGGGTTGAAGGGGGTCAGAACACACCACCCCAAATTATACTGTTTGGGCATAAGCATTATTCTGAGCTGAAGGCAAGTAAGAAATAGCAGAGAGCCACACCCAGAGCTCACCTGTAATCCCAGCAACTCCAGAGGCTGAGGCAGTAGGGTCACAATTTGAGATCAGCTTTAACAATTTAGTGAGATCCTGTCTCAAAATAAAAAATTAGAAGGATTGGGGATATAACTCAGTAGTGGAGTGCCCCTGGGTACACTGTGCCTCCTCAGTACAATAACAACAAACAAACAAACAAACAAACATACAAAACCATGTCTCTCAGCTAGAAAGACTTTCTCACTGTGACTTCTCTCAACTCACTTTAAGAATTCTGTAGAGTCTCTAAAAAAAAAAAAAAAACAAAAATCGAGATATAATTTGCATACACTAAAATTCACCATTTTAAAGTATACTTTTGGGGGTTTTGTCAATTCATAAAGTTACATAATCATCACTATCTAATTCCAGAATATTTTCATCACTCCTAATAGAAATCACATACAATTAGCAGTAACTCCCTCCTCCTACCAGCCCCTGGAAATCAATAATCTCTTTTCTGTCCTTAAAAATTTGCATATTCTGGAAATTTCATGTAAATGGAATCATACAATATGTGACCTTTTGTGTGTCTCTTTTTTTAAGATTTTAAGGTTAATCCATGTTTTAGCAAGTAACAGTATTTCATTCCTTTTTATAGCTGAACAATATTCATTGTGTGGATATATCACATTTCATTTATTCATTTATCAGTTGATGGACATTTGCATTGTTTCTACTTTTTGGTTATAATAAATAATATTGCCCTGAATACTCCTGTACAAGTTTTGGTATAAATGCATATTTTCAGTTTTCTTGAGTATATGTCTGGGAATGAAATTGCTGGGCCATGGGAAGGGGTAGGGAGGTAGGAAGAACAGTAGAGTGAAACAGACATTATTACCTCATGTACATATATGACTGTATGACTGATGTGATCCTGCAATATGTACAATCAGAAAAATGAGAAATTAAACTCCATTTATGTATGATTTATCAAAATGGATAAATGCATTCTCCTGTCATGTATAACTAATTAGAACAAATTTTAAAAAATTTTTTTTAAAAAGAACTCTATGTTGGGTTTCTTTGTTTTGCTTTGTTAGGAATTGAACTCAGGGTCTCCAGCATGCTAAGCACACACTCTGCCACTGAACCACATCCTCAACCCTTTTTATTTTTGATTTCAAGACAGGGTCTTGCTAAGGTGCCCTTGCTGGCCTTGAACTTGTGCTCCTCCTGCCTCAGCTCCTGAATTGCTGGGATTATAGGTGTGCATCACTGCACACGGGGAAACATGGCTCTTTATTGAGTCCAAACCAAGTGCAGGAAACCAAACCCACAGCTAGACCCATGTTGGACTCATTCCTCCCTAGCCTTCTGATCATAGTGACCGCAGTATCCCAGAAAACCTTTTCCTCAATTGCCTTTCCTGGTAAATAGGATCTGCTCTCTATCCAAAATGTACCCGACTCCTCTATTCCCTTAGCTTCATTTTCCTTCTCATTCTCTCCTGTTTTATTTTTCCTCTCATCTCCTTCTTGTTTCATCCCTGTTTTCCTTTCTCTGTTTGTATCTGCTTGCCCCTTTATCCTTGTTTCTCCTTCCTCCCCTCCCCTCCCCTCCCCTCCCACCTCTTTCTTATCCTGTTCTATTTGTTCCTTTCTCAACTGACCATTGTGTGGGAATAAAGTACATTTTTAAGTATTTTTGTAAGAACTCTCTGCTTTTTTTCCTTTCTTTGCTTAGGTGAAAAGGAAGTGATTTTCATGTTTAAAGTTTCTTTAAGGAAAAACAACTCTAAATGAATTACATGGTTGGTTTTGCTTTAGGGAATGTAACCAGCATTTTAAAACAACAGTAAAAAAAGAGTATCCACCCACACTATGTGACTAGTTAGAAATAAATAATTGAGGCAAGATACTTTCGTGAACATTATAAAGTGATTTGTAAATATGAGCTGACAGTGCTGGTAAACACTGATAATATCTAGTGTGGTGGTGTTCACTGACAGTCCTTAATTATTGAGCTGTTCTGTGTGTAGACATGTCTCAGTTAACCATTTAGGCCACAAACCTCCTACACAGGGAGTTTTATTTGACTCACATAATCCTGACCATATTTTCCCTTAGGAATGTCCTTTTTGAACAGAAAGGAAAAAAAAAAAAAAAACAAAAATACAGTATGGGTTGCAGGTTCCTGTCTTGTGAAGCCATCTTGAGAATGGTGAATGATTCTCTGTCTTTGATCTGGAAGAGTGAGTGAGTACAAAAAGAATACCATTAACCTCAAAGTTGTCATCTTCTTCAAATAAAATGCTGGTCTCTGGCTTGAATGTTGAAAGATTCACTGTTTTCTTATGTGAATGGGTCAAGAGAAATATTTTTTTTTTCCCTATCTGTCCTTTTTACAAGAAGAGTTAATTCCATTTTGCTGACAAAACGTTCAGAAAAGGAACTGGTTAAGTTTCACTTGTCTTTATGATTGAAATTCTAGCTCCCTAAGTAGTAGTGTCAGGGCAATGAGGCATCCGGATAATGATCTCAGAAACTTTCCCAAACAATGTGGCTATTTCATTAGAAGGGGGAGGGGGAGAAGGCTGACTTAATTCCTCAGGCCATTCCTAAGAGGCCATCTATCCTGCCTTGCAGCAAAGTGCTTTACTCTGGGGCCTACTATGGTGTGTTGGCACGACTGCTGTTGTAGGATTAGAATTACTTTTGGATATTAAGTGTTAGGCATTCCGAGGACAGCGAAGAAGGTGGACTCCCATCAGTCTGTCATTGGCGATTCTCACAGTCAGCCAGCTGGTACCTTTAAGATCCTTCAAGTATGGTTTGAAAAGCTTGGTGTTTGCTTGTGAATTGCACAAAGCCTCTGTGTCTGAGTCTGTTAACTGTCCACCAAAAATTAGTTTCCGTTCCTGGACAGACAAGTGGACTGTTTGCCAGTTTGCCTTGCGGGTAGTTGGGCCCATACAGCTGAATTCTAACCAATGGGACACACGTAGCAGCTTGTGACATTTCTGGGTCAAGACTTTTAAGAAATAGGCATATTTCCTCCTTGCTCTGTTGCTTCCTTTGCTGGCTGGATGCAGATGACAGCCCAGGCCTTGGGGAAGGCAGAGTTACATGGTAACTTCACATAGCGCAAAGGGGCCTGATGTTGTTGCCAAAAGTTCAGACAAGGTCCTTGTCCCCGATGCCAATCCAATAAGGAGGACACGGTTCGGAGAAAAAAGATAAAGGTTTATTGCTTTGCTAGCAAAGGAGAAGCACAGGGACTCCTGTCCCAAAGGCTGGGATTCTGCCCATCAGCAGGAACGGGGGGTTTTAAAGACATGACTCAAAGGCTACATTTCTGGGAGTTGTAATTCACTTGTTCGTTTGGGAAATAGTCATTTCTGAGAACTTCTGGTACCAGCCCCAAAGCCTGGATTACTTTGTTCCTATGGTGGTGTGTCTTCAGGGACAGATAGCTCTGCCTAGGATGGGACAGAGAGGTAATCATGTTTTCCCTGAGATTAGGGATGGGGAGACATTAGGGAGGAGCAGGAAGGGAGGAGGAGAAAGAAACATGTCTATCAAAAAAATAAGTTGCAGTGGTAGAGCAGCAAGGGTCTTATTCAAAGCATAATGTGGACCATAGTTATAATAAGGGGAATGCCACCCAGCAGCCAGAAGCAAGCGGCAGTTAAGGAAGAAATAAACCTTTATTATGTTTCAGTGTTATATATTTTGATGTCTAGCAAATCCTGCTAGACTGCAAATGGATGTAGCATCCTGCTACATTAGATTAATGTAGCAATCCCTGCTACAAAAAATGAAAAGAAAGCAGTCTATTTATTATGGCTGCTAGCATGATACTAAGCCCTAGTTTATTTGGGCTGCTATAACAGATTACCAGAGACTGGGAGACATAAGAGAAATTTATTTCTCACAGTCCTGGAGGCTGGGAGGGCAAGATTAACTAATTCAGTGTCTGGTGAGGGCCTAACGCTCACCTGGTGGGAGTTCTCTCAGGACTCTCTTACTTGTCCCATTTATGAGGGCTCCGTCCCCATGACCTAATCACTCCCCAGAGGCCCCACCTCCTAGCCCACCACCTTGAGTTAGGATTTCAGCAAATGAACTTGGGGGCAGGGGAGGGTGCAAGCATTCAGACCAAAGCTCCCTAACTCCTAAGAGACTGGAGTAGCTAGCAGTTAGAGGAAGCAGTGCCCACAGGTGTGCCTGAACCAAGAGCATGATAAATACCATCTCAGAAACATAATCCTTTCTTTTTTCTTTCTTTCTTTTAAAATTTTTTTAAATGTTTATTTTTACAGACTGCATTTTGATTCATTGTACACCAATGGGGTACAACTTTTCATTTCTATGGTTGTGCATGTTGTAGATTTTCACGATTCATGTAATCGTACGTGTACATAGGGTGATACTTCTGTCTCAGTCTACTCTCTTTTCTTCCCCCACCACCAATGTAATCCTTTTCCTTTATCATTGGCTCGCTGTCTATTTTTATGTTTACTTAATATACTTTTTGGTAACATTGTTTCTTCTTCAAAATTTGTCCCTCCTCATCCCACACACCAAAACTGACTGAGTTTGGAAAATGTTACCAGGAAAGATTTACATAAATTCTCCAAGGATGAAATGGGGGTGAATGGGACTTTGGTCATGCAGTGACGAGTGGAAGGCGGGAAGGAGCATGGGGTGTTTGAATCCTTTCCATCACTGTGATAGTGAGATGAAAGCGGAGTCCATTAGAGACCATGGTGGGTTGATCCCAGGTATGCTGAGTGTTGAAATTTCCATTGAAGAAAAGGAACGTTGTTTACATTCCTTGCGCATTTTCAGTTGTCCAAAAGTAGATGGAGTCATGACTTTAACAGCAAGCTAGACAGCATAAGCCATCTTATTTGTAAAGCCTTTTTTCTTGACGATTCTTGGGCATTTTGATTTTATGAAATGTCATAATGTTCAACCATTTAGGGAGGGTTCAGCTTAAAAACAATCAGGGCTGGGGTTGTGGCTCAGTGGCAGAGTGCTTGCCTAGCATGTGTGCGGCACTGGGTTCTATCCATAGTGCCACATATAAAAATAAACAAGTAAAATCCGCCTACAACTCCAAAAAGAAAAAGCATTAAAATAAACAAACAAATTGATCCAGCCGTGTTTTGTGGTCCAGGCCTATAATCTCAGCAGCTCCTGAGACTGAGGTAGGAGGATCACCCATTCAAAGCCAGCCTCAGCAATTTAGCAAGATGCTAAGCAACTGAGCTAAAACTTGTCTCAAAATAAAAATTAAGAAGGACTAAGGATGTGGCTCAGTGGTTAAGCGCCCCTGGGTTCAATCCCTGCTACAAAAAATGAAAAGAAAGATGAAGTTGATCTGATAATTTCTACAAAAGAATTGTTTCTTTTTTCAGTACTGGGAATTACACCCAGGGATCTTGTACCACTGAACTACATCCCTGGCCTTTTTTTGTTTGGTTTTTACTTTGAGACCCTCAGGCTTACCTCAAAGGATTCTCCTGCCTCAGTATCCTGAGTTACTGGGATTATAGACCTGCCACTGCCGTGGCTAGAATAGTTTATTTACCCCATGCAGATAAAAATATGAAGCTTTAAAAAATTATATAAGATATAGTCTTTCAAATACGGAATTATGAAACAAGCATAAGTCATATTTTAATGTAAGAAAGCAATGTTAAAAATTTCAAAGCACAAGAAATCACAGTAAGAATCAATACATGGGATGGATTCAAACTAAAAAGCTTTTTCTCAGCAAAGGATACAATCAATAATGTGAAAAGAGAACCTACACAGTGGGAGAATATCTTATCCACACGCACTTCAGATAGAGCACTAATCTCCAAATTTTATATAGAACTTACAAAACTTTACACCAAAAAATACAAAGAACCCAATCAATAAATGGACCAAGGAACTGGACACTTTACAGAAGAGGATATATAGGTGATTAACAAATATATGAAAAAGTATTCAACATCTCTAGTAATTAGAGAAATGCAAATTAAAACAACTCTAAGATTTCACCTTCCTCCAATTAGAATGGCTTTTATTAAGAACACAAGCAAAAATAGGTGTTGTGTGGATGTGAGGAAAAAGGCATACTTGTACATTGCTGGTGGAGTTGCAAATGGGTGCAGCCACTCTGGAAAGCAGTATGGAGATTCCTCAGAAAACTTGGAATGGATGCACCTTTTGACCTAGTTATCCCACTCCTTAGTTTATACCCAAAGGACTTAAAATTATACTATAGTAACGTAGCCACATCAATGTTTATAGAAGCTCAATTCACAATAGCTAGATTGTGGAACCAACCTAAATGCCCTTCAACAGATGAATGGATAAAGAAACTGTGATATATATATATATATATATATATATATTATATATATATATATATATATATATATATAGAGAGAGAGAGAGAGAGAGAGAGAGAGAGAGAGAGAGAGAGATACACAATGGAATATTATTCAGCCATAAAGAAGAATAAAATTATGGCATTTGCAGATAAATGGATGGAGTTTGAGAATATCATGCTAAGTAAAAAAAAACCAAAGGCTGAATGTTTTCCCTGATAAGTGGATGATGATACATAATGGGGGTGGGAAGGTAGATGGTTAGAGAAGAATGGAGGAATTTATGTAGAGGGAAATGAGAGGGGGGAGGGGGCGGGGGTGTGAAAGATGGTGCAAAGGGACGGACATCATTACCTATGGACATGTATGATTACATGAATGGTGTGAATCTACATCGTGCACAACCATAGAAGCGAAAAGCTGTACCCCATTTGAGCACAGTGAATCAAACTGCAGTCTGTAAAAATGAAGAAAAAAAATGAAAAATTCAGGAAACATTCATTGAGTCCCTTTTATAGGTTAGGCTCTATTAAACTTTTGTTTTCTACAGTTCAACCAAATCTATGCACTTTATTTTTCCCACACATTTTTATAAGGAACATAGACAAATGCATACTCGTGTCCTGTAGGTAGGTTTTTGTGACCTTGGGTTCCATATACCATTAGCAATGTGCACAGCTGATAGTAGATTAAAATAAATGCTTCGTGTGTGTGTTGCTGAGGATCAAACTCAGGTCCTCATACGTGTCAAACTCCACCACTGAACTCTGCTTCTACCAAAAATAACCACCCCACCTTTTTTTTTTTTGGCTGTGTTGGGGATTGAACCCAGGGACTATGCACATGCTGGGCAAGAACTCTACAGCTGAATTAAACTCCCCAGTCATTCTTATCTTTCTTCATTGTGTAATTTTAGTGAGAAATTCCTAGAAACTTCCACGGAAACAGACCCAGAGTCTTAGATATTCCTACAAAGATTAATTGGGGTGTACTCTCAAGAATAGCACTTATGAAGAACAAGGAAAGGAGAACTGGGAAGAAGGAGACATGGACTCCAGTGAAATTGCAAAAGACACCTCAGCTGATCCTACACAGAGTTTTGGATCTGGGATGGCCCTTCAGAATTGTTCCAAATTGAGGCAAAGGGTCTGGGACTTTCTGGATGCTGGCTGTCCCCAGGGAGTTGTATAAACTTGTGCAGTGTAACTTCTGTTGGCCCAAGGCAATTCTTGGAAAGGAACTGAGTGGTGAGCTTTTGGCCACCAATATTTAGCAGGTAAGGGAGTGAGTTCCTTAATTTAAGAGAAATTTGGAAATGACACAATATCTGCTGTATACATATTAGGTGGAACTCTATCATTTTATCATAAAAGAATATGAAGAAAGAAATTCCAGTAAAAAGGAAAGAGAAGAAAAGTAATAAAACATTATTTGGGAGAAAGGAAAATCTAGAAGAGGTAGTAAAAAATAAATAAGTCTAAAAAATAGTTTATGTCTAGTGCACACAGACCACGGCTTCACAACCCAGTGCTTTTTAGTCCAACACAAGCATTAAAATGGCCAAGGTCACTAGGTACATCAGAATTAGTTACGGAAAACACCTGTGAATCATGATTCAGACGCTTGCGCTGTAACCTTCAAAGCACATTAAAGTGATTGGAAATTCATTCTGCGAAAGTATTTACCAGCAGACAGAGGTCATTCAGTTAGAAGAGCACCTTCAGAGCACGAGGAAGCAATATGATGAATATTGATTCTGGAAGTGAAGAAATAGGTGTAGTAAATTGAGGCGTGGTTTATCTATGAATTGCCAACTTTTGATCATCCTCAGGATTACAGATTTGGCTTTGGAATTCATTATAAAAAAATTTTGGTAGCCCTTTGACCATCTTGGTTTGGATTCCCCTGAGACCAAGATTCAAGGGCCAGTTGTTCACTGGGGAGCTATAGGATGTGTTGGTGTGTAGAGAAGGGCATGATACAGCCATAGGAAATGAGGCCAATCAAAGGTTAGTTAGGAGCTCAACCCCACTGCTAAACACACTTCAGAGTGATGCAGACTCAGGGGTAGGAAAATGGATTATCAGTCACCAACTTTTATTGGTCATTCGTAATGGTTGCTCTTGAGTGTAGTGATTCTCTTAAACTTCAGTCCTGCTTTGTGCCTGAGTGGAAAAGTCTCCCTGAACTTCAGGAAATGATACACACGTGTACCTTCTCAGGAATGGAGAGGCAGATGCTCACACTTGGAAGCTTGTGGAAAAAATTAGATTCCAAACATATTTTGCTTGTTACCATATTAGAGTTGGTTTCTTTTCTTTTTCTTTTCTTTTCTTTTCTTTTCTTTTCTTTTCTTTTCTTTTCTTTTTTCTTTTCTTTTCTTTTCTTTTCTTTTCTTTTCTTTTCCTTCTTTGTGTGTGTGCATGTGTGTGTCTGGTACTGGAGATTGAACCCAGGACCTCTGCACATTCTAGACAAGTGCTCCTATCAGTGAGCTCCATCCTGTCCTTTTGAAAAATTTTTCATTTTGACACATAGTCTCTCCAATTACCAAGGCTGGCCTTGATTTTGTAATCCTGCTGTTTCTCCCTCCTGAGCAGCTGGGATTGCAGGCCCGTATCACTGTGCACAGTTTAGAATCAGTTCCTATTCACCGAAAACCTCCTAAATTGTGACCAGGAGAGAGAACGTACCTGCGTGCTGAGGGACACAATGGAACCATTCTGTTTCCCAAATTCCGAACATTTGGGCCTGGAATAGACATGGGAAACAAAGTTGAAAGTAGCTTCACTAGGCACTTGAAGCTATGGGAAAAGTCCTAGGAGGGCCACAGAGGTAGTCTCTTCATTTATTCATTCATTCATTTGGATCATAAGACACTGAGCAGGAGGATGATGGAGTGGAAAGTTTTCAGGTGGCAGTTACCTGGGTTCCATGCCAGGTGTATTACTCACTGCTCATAATGCTCCAGCTGGTATTTACTACCCAACAAAAGGGGAAAGAAAAAAGCTCTTTTGCTGATTTTCAGGTCGCATTGTGCACAAGGTGTGAAAGATGAGAGGTGGCCATAGGGGAAGAAAGAGAAAAGTTTCCCTTAGTTTTCAATTATTTTTATCACTGGACATCAATTATTCCTACTGCTTTAGGGAATGTAAGAATCTAAAGTGTTTTGAGTCTTTTGCTCAATTTTATTTATCAACCTCATATCTGAGGAAATAGCATTTTAATCGGCTCACTTCCTGAAGGGCTTGTTTCCTATCCTTGACTCAAATTACAGGTGTGTGGTCAAGGGACAAACTTTGCTCTTTCCTCCCACAGAGAGCTGGCTGAAGAGCAATTCTGGGGAACCAAAAATATGGAAAAGACTAGAGCAAGAACTGTCCTGACCCTGAACGTTCTTTTGTGTTTTTACTAAGTGTGTGTGTGGGGGAAGCAGCCAGGACTGGATCACCAAACAGGACGTTTAATTGATTTATTTAACAAATCTTTATGTACTTTATGTATTCTATACAGAGTGTCAGGAGGAATGCAAAGATGTCTGTGTCATGTCTCTAACCCTTACAGAATTTATTAGTGTTCAACACATAAGGCAGTGCGCAATTAATCATAACACAAAATGGAATTAATGTTCTGATAACTGTTGGGAACATCAATAGTGCTGATAACCCTCCCTCATTAAATAATTCAGCCCTTATCATTTCACATCACATTATTTAGCAGTTTTAAAAATTCTATCCTCAATGGTTTCCTGTAGCTTTCCCAAGTCCAGTGAGAATATATTTAAGTTAAGGAAGGAAATCTTCAGAGTGGTGCTTCCCAAACTTCAAGTATACAATTATGCATAATTCTGCATGTGCACCAAGATCCCAGATGCCAAGACTGCTGTTCCTCTGACCAGCTCTTTTGTCCCTATGGTTCTTGCCACACAGTTCAACAAATACTTGAAGATTCATGATTGTGAATACTAGCTAGGGAATTCTTAAAATACGGTAGGTAGTTCAGGTGATCAAAAAGTTGTACAGCAAATTCAATGTGAAGTTACTATCTCCCTGACATTTACCAATTCTGGATGCTATTCTATGTGTCCAGGCCTCAAGTGTTTCTTTTGCTAAATTTTGTTTATTACCCTCCTATCTGAGGAAAAATAGCATTTGAAAACACATAAGTACCTATCTTCTGCTGTTCAAGCAAATGAAACATGTATCTTTGTATTTTGCCTCTGGTCTATCCAAAGAATTGTTCAGTTCAGATTTCCTCAGGGTTGTTGAATTTGCTTTGTGGAGTAAGTTCTTTTGTTAACAAGGGTGTGAAACTGAATGCTGGCCGTGGGCTCCAGAACAGCTATTAAGCCTCAATGTTGTATAATAATTCTAGGACAATGGGTGGTGAGAGCTTGCTGTTAATCTGGCCTACCAATCAGGCATAGCCTGCTCTCTTTGCTGTATCTGGTTCCCATTTAGCCTCTGAATGTGGCAATGAATTCTACATGACTTCATCTTCCATATCTTTCTTACCCTGGTGGGAGCCCCTCTCATTATCTGGTGCATCCTGCACATTCCCAAGCTGATCTCTGCTTCCTCTCCTTCCACCCCGACATCTCTCCTTTTCAAACTTTCCTCCTTTGTCCTTTGGAACTTCTTCCTGTGCACCTTGAGTAATCTTAACATGAACACAAGTCCGATCAAGTTATAGTGTCTTAAATCCCTCCAAATAGCTCCCTGTTGCCCTCCAAAAACATTTGGAACTCACATGATACAGAAAGCTGCTATCCTCCATCTGCCAGCCCTGAAATGTACATTTCCCCTTTAGTCAGCCTCTTTTTGTTCCTGAAATGCCTTGTGCTCTCTATTCCTTGTTCTTCAAGTGCTGTTTCCTCTATCTGCAGCTGCTTTTACTCCTCCTTAGACTATGGGTCTTACCTAGCAGGCTGTGTGTCTGAGACTCCTTGACCTCAGGACCAGGTCTGCAGGGCTTTGCCTCCACTCCCATCAGTGCTCTTAAACACTGCAGAGTATTTTCCTTCTTTCTTGTCTACCCTCCCTGTCAGGCAGAAAGATTCACCAGACAGGCGCCATCTTTGTCTTGAGGACCTACTTCACAGTAGTTTGTTGGTTGGGCCTCTTCATGAGCAGTTTAATGCTTGGAAGTTATTATCTTGTACTCCTTCATTATTAATCTTTGAATTTGTGTTTTATAAGTGAGATCCAAGGACATGCCCACAGGGTCCTGAAGTCCAGGCTCCCACCCGATTGCATCTCCCTGGGATGCTCCTCTTCTCCAGCACAGTGACTGCTGCTCTCCTCCTGACCCATCTGGGCAAATGAGGAGTACCTGTGCCCAGCTGTGGAATACTGTTTGGGATCTGCAGTGTCTGAAAGGGTCTGTATTCTCCCGGAGAGTATTCACATGCCCAAGGGAGCCTGAGGTTGGAATAGTAAATAAAAAACTATGACAACAGGTTGAAAAGGACGCTGCAGAAGGAAGGAAAACACTTTCCCCTCCTTTCTGCAGAAGGGGCCCTGCATTTCCATTCTGTACTGCACTCCGCAAATGATGTAGGTAGCCCTGGCCCTGGAAGAACATTGGTTGAAGGGAATCCATGTAATTTGAAGAACAAAATTCATGTCGTTCTCTCAAATTAGTCACCTGCAGAGATTTTCTGACAGCGTTGTCATTTCCCTAGACTTTTTCAAACTTCTTTTTTGAAAAGTGACCCAGGTGTGGTGGTACAGCTTGGGAGATCTGACACAGAAAGGTGGTGAGTTTGAGGCCAACCTGAGCAATTTAGTGAGACCCTGTCTCAAAATGAAATAAAAAGGGCTGGGGATATGACTCAGAGATGGAATACTTCTAGGTTTGATCCCCAGCAAACACACACACACACACACACACACACACACACACAAGGTGTTATTTCTTGAGCACTTCCTATGTACTAGGTTCAGATGTTCAACAGTGAAACTATTTAGGCAAGACAGTGGAAAATCTATTCTTGGAATTACTTGAGGGTAAATTTACTTTGTGAAAGAAGTCAAAAGTCTCTGGGGACCATACCTAGTACATGAAGTGAACCACAAAGCTACATAATATAAATAATATGACTTGAGACTAAAATGTATAGATATGGAGCTATGCGTTAAAAATGTTGGGATTCTTATGTGAGTGAACTGGATCTTAAGGTGATTTCCAAATGTATTTTTAAAAATATTTTGAAAAAATTTTAATAAATAAAGACTATCCTAAGGTGACTACTACCTCAAAGCAGAAATTATAATTTAAATAGCCTAAGTTCCAAACTAAATATATTTTTAAATTTTTAATCATTAGCCGGGCGTGGTGGTGCACACCTGTAATCCAAACGACTTGGGAGGTTGAGTCAGGAGGATCGAGAGTTCAAAGCCAGCCTCAGCAACTTAGCGAGGCCCTTAGCAACTCAGTGAGACCCTGTCTCTAAATAAAATACAAAAATAGGGCTGGGGATGTGGCTCAGTCGCCGAGTGTCCCTGAGTTCAATCCCTGTTTCCAAAAAAAAAAAAAAAATTTTTTTAATCATTAAGTTCGGCATTGGGAATTGAACTCAGGGCCTCACACATGCTAGGTAAGTACTCTACCACTGAGCTATAGCCAACTCTTTTTATTTTGAGACATGGGCTCTCTAAATTGCTTGGTTGACTGCAAACCTGCAATCCTCTTGCCATAGCCTCCTGAGTGCTTGGGATTATAGGCATACTTCATTCATATTTTACTCTACCCAATTTTATGTCATTTGTATCTTCTTTTTCCTATACATTACTTTTTCATGTAATACTATACATAAAATAAGTCTGTAGCTGATCAGAAGGTTATAACCTGTTTCCACAATCTTATAAGTCTCATAATTTCTATCATGATTCATTTGTTGCTCTATTACAGCTTCCAAATTATGATCTTGTTCATCATTTTAAAAACCTTTATGATAGTGTGCTGGGAATATAGCTCAGTGGTAGAGTGCTTGCCTAGCATGTATGAGACCTTGAGGCCTTGGGTTCAATTCCCAATACCAAACAGCAAAATTAAATAATAAAAAATAAATAAATAAATAGATAAATAAATAAATAAATAAATAAAATAATAAAAACCTTGAAATAACCTATGTATTCTGTATTTTGCATTACCTTTTCTTTTTAGGCTAGCCCCTTACTAGCTGTATTGTCTTAACCTCATAGCATTGTTGTGAGGACTAAAGAATTAACATATGCAAAGAACTTAGGATATTGCCAGGCATATGATAAATGCCACGTAAGAATTTTATTATAACTATTGCATTGAATCTGTATATTGCTTTTGGTGGTATAGCCATTTGACACTATTGATTCTGCCTATCCATGAACATGGAAACTCCATCTTCTGAGGTCTTCTTTGATTCTTATTTATTTAATAATAGTAGTCATAATTGTTTTATAATCTGATAATTTCAATGTTTAAAATCTTTTTGTAGGGCTGAGGATGTAGCTCAGTGGTAGAGCACATGCTTAGCATGTGTGAATTTCTATGTTCTATCTCCAGCACCAATAAATAAAAAAATGAACATTTTTTAAAAGAATTTTATCATAGTAATTATTGCTACCTGACCCTATGCATCTAGCTCAGGATAGGTAAAATTTCTCTAAAAGGACAGGTGGTAGATATTTTAGGTTTTGAGGGTCAGACCATATCTACTCTAACTATTTAACTTTGCCATTGTGACACCAAACTCAGCCTAGATAATACCTAATGGATGTGCATGGCTGTGTTCTGATAAAAAATCATTTACAGAAACAGGTGATCAGATTTGGCCCATGAGCTGTCATTTGAGACCCACAGGCTGGGCATTTTACACTTGGGTTTGCATGTGGGTGGCTCGTGAAGCCTTCATCAGGAGTCAAGAATGGGGAGCAACAGCAACCTTGGTCATCAGAAACCCAGGTCGTAGTACTCTTAGGGGTTTGTAGATATTATAGCCAAAAGCAAAGGCAGAGTTGGTATCCCCATGATGGCTGGTGGAGTCATAGAGGCAGGCTAAAACCCGAGACTGAGGGATGACTCCCCATATTTCCTTTCCAGAATTAATTTTGTCCTGACAAATTGACAGTGAACATTGTATGAACATCTACTAGTGCCTGTGTATGCAAAGGCTTATGGTAGATCTGTAGTAGGCCTATTGTATAGTCTACGTATCCATACAAATACCATATCTCAATCAGCTAATATTCAATAGTCATCTCTAATTTAATCTTTTAAAAATCAAGAAAGTGTTGGGGATGTGGCTCAGTGATCAGGTGCTTTCCTGGCATGTTTGAGGCTCTGGAGTGAACCAGAGAAATTTTCTTTTGAAGGTTTCAGACCCAAATTGATTGATTGATTCTTTCTTTCTTTCTTTTGGTGGTGGTACCGAGGATTGAACCCAGGTCTTCACACACACTAAGGAAGTGCTTTACCATCGACCTATACCCCAGGCCTTTTTTTCAATTTCATTTTGAGGAGGGGCCTCATTAAATTGCCCGAGCTGGCCTCATACTTGCAATCCTCCTATCTCAGCCTCTGCACTCCCTGGGATTACAGGCATGTGCCACCACAGCAGACCCCAGATTTCTGCAAAATTCTTTGCTCTTTCAGTTTTTAGTGAGCCTAAATATTAGCAGAAACTGGAGCCCCTCAGTTATAGTGGCCCCTGACCCATTTGGCAATCACTTCCCATAGGTCTGGCCTCAGAGGAGCCAGGAAGTTAAGATGGATCTTTTTTTTTTTTCCTTTTTCTCCATATCAGATCAACATGCAATATTCTTGCCTAAGTAAAAGATGGATAAGTAGATATGGACAGGGTATTTGTTTGCTCTATGAATATGATGTCTTCATGCACCTGGCAGTCAGCATGCCCTCTTTTGCAATCCTCTTCCAGTTTTGCACAGCACCATCCTTAAGATAACAAAAGCTTTCTGCCTGGGTACAAGGTATTCTACATTCACACTGTGCTTTCCAGAGGTAGAACTTTTCCTTCCATACTGAGGAAGATATGACAAAAGAAATTTTGATTCACTGATTGATTAAAGAAATGTGTTAATGTCAACTGGGCATGGTGGCTGTACATGACTGTAATCCCAACTACTTGGGAGGCTGAGGCAGGAGGATTGAAAGTTGGAGGCCAGTTTGGGCAATTTATTGAGACCCTGTCTCAAATTAAAAAATAAAAAGACTGGGATCCCCAGTGCCCTCTCCCCAAAAGGTGTTAATATTAACATTTTAGTCTGTTTTCTTTCCATCATTTTATTATTAAGTTTTTCATATGTTACCTTTAGCTGATCATTCATAGATAGTAAGAGTCGACTGTAATAAAGAAAAAAAATGGCTGGATGCAGTGGTGCACCCTGTAATCCTAGTAGTTTGGGAGACTGAGGCAGGAGGATCACGAGTTCAAAGCCAGCCTCAGCAACTTACAAGGCCCTAAACAATTCAGTGAGACCCTGTCTCTAAATAAAACCTTTTTAAAAGGCTGGGGATATCGCTCGGTGCTTAAGTGTTCCTGGGTTCAATCTCTAGTACTGGAAAAAAAAAAAAAAGAACTTTTTTTCTATTCTCACATCTCACACCCTCACCTCAACACTTCAGACAGGAGATATATGTGAACCCCACACACCCCACACCAAGAAATTCCCTAGGGGACACCAACTAGGTATCTGTCAATTCAGTTCAATTCTTACACTAACTGGAGTTACTACATACAGACTCTTTAGAGTTTAAGGGCTCAGTCCTAGAAAACAACCCCACACTTCAACCACCAATTGCAAGTAGTAGGTTCCCAACTCTGTCCTACTTGGTTTCAAGCTAGAGGTTCCCATAATTCTCTTAGATAAATTTCTAGAGTCCCTCAGCTTTCAGGCAAACACTGTATCAACCAGTTTATTATAGTCGGTCCATTCCACAGATCATGACCGATGTGATCCTACAATATGTATAATCAGAAAAATGAGAGATTACACTCCATTTATGTATGATCTATCAAAATGCACAAATGCATTCTGTCATGTACAACTAATTAGAACAAATAAAAAATTTTTTAAAAATTAGAAGAAAATTGCATCTATCCTGAACATGTATAGTTGAATTTCCTGTCATTTCCCTAAAGAACACAGTCTAACAACTGTTACATAGCATTTATATTGTTTCAGGTATTCTAAGTAATTAGAGATGATTTCAAGCATATGGGAGGATGTTCATAGTTTACATGCAAAAATACTATGCCATTTTATTTCATTTATTTATTAATTTTTTGCAGTACTGGGAATCGAACCCAGGGCCTCCTATATGCTAGGCAAGGGTTCTACCACTGAGTTGCATCCTCAGACCAATACTATGCCATTTTATGTAAAGAACTCAAATAACCATGCGTATGTATAGGCATTTGTGAAGGTCCGTGGACACTGAGGGATGACTATGTATTAATAACAGATGTGATAAAGGATATTAATAAAGAGTCAGATGAAAAGATACATAGGAAGGAAGGGTCTTGAACCCAGGAGTTTCTGAATCTATGGAGTGGGGCTGTGCCATCTTCCCAGCACGTAGATAACTTAACCTACCCAGGAGATCTCTGAACCCAATAATGCAAGAATTTTATGGAGGAACTTGGCATTGTCCTGTACATGTGATCTATTAGTAACTCAATTTCCAGCCCCTCTCTCCTCTCTAGAAAATAGGGATAGGGCTATCATGTCTTGGTCTTCTGCTGACCAGCCCTTATCTAAAAGTCCACCTGGAATCAATTCATTTGAACAAAAGATGTTCCTATCACCTAGGGAATTCCAAGAAATTAGCAGCTCTGTGTCAGGCATCAGGATCAAAGTCCAAATATCAGAAAAGATGCACCTATTACCCTATCGCTTAGAAGATTACATGAGTTTTGGGAGCTCTGTGCCAGGAATTGGGGTCAGAGGCCAAATATCTATTTTTATTATATCACAATATTCTATGATCTCATAAAGTTTGTATGCGGATACATGCTGGCTACCATACTAATCCTTGGGGACACGACAGTGAATAGACACTGTCCCCACTTTCATGGTATTTACTGTTTGGAAGTATGGGCAGACATTAATAAGTCATCTAAAAAGTAGGTTTAAAATTAACAACGAGTAAGAAGTACTAGAAAGGAAATGAAAGTTTGTAAGAATGTTTTTCAAATTTGCTGGTCACAACAATCATCTAGAACTCATTAAAATGATATATTCTTTGGCCCTATTCTGGACCTAGTGAATCATAATATTTCAGGAAATTTATGTATTTCCCAAGCAACCCAGAGGATACTTTAAAATATTTATTTATTTATTTATGATTTTTCGTGGTGCTGGGGATCAAACACAGGGCCTCCTGCATGCTAGGCAAGTGCTCTACAGCTGACCTACACCCCCAGCCCCATACTTATAAATAGTAAATTGGGAAATCCTGGTCTAACAGATTTTAAAACAAAGATAAAAAATCGTTTCTAACCAAGCAGTCATATTAGAAACTTCCATTCTGAAAAAGGATTATTTGAAAGGTCTTTGAAGATTTGTTATAATAATTGGCAGAAAACCTCCAACTTAAATTTGTGTTTGCTGATGCTGGTGACCTATGGACTTAAATGCTACCTGTTTGAAACCCTCATTAGGTTGCTAGGCAATGGGCTACTCTACCAACAGGGTTTTGTTTCCTAGGCATAAGACTTTCTGAAACTCCAGCAGTTTTCTTTCTCTTTGTTCAAATATTCTTTTTGTTTCCCTCATCCAGAAAGGATGCCATGGAGAATATTCACTCTAACAACTTTGCATTCTTCCTCTGGACTCCCACAGCATACTCCAACAGATCCCCTGGAAGGCCCAAGTTTAACACATTCAGTTTTTCACTTGGTCTCAAATAGAGAAGGGGTTCTCATGAACAGGTTTTGAATATCTTTTTTTTTTTTTGGTACTGGGGATTGAACCCAGGGGCACTCTACCACTGAGTCACATTCCCAGCCCTATTTTGTATTTTATTTAGAGACAGGGTCTCACTGAGTTGCGTAGGGCCTCACTAAGTTGCTGAGACTGGCTTTGAACTTGTGATCCTCCTGCCTCAGCCTCTCAAGTGCTGGGATTACAGGAGTGTGCCACTGCGCCTGGCTACAGGTTTTGAATGTCTTTATACTGTAATTACACTTTTCAGAAAACATTTTTTTTTTCTTATTGCAGCCCTGGGTGTGGGTCCCAGTGCCTGATGGATGCTAGGCAAGTGCTCTACCACTGAGCTGCATCCCCAACCCCAGTTTTCAGTTTTTGTTATCATTAACATGTTTGGCTTTTTAGAAGTAGTATTTCAAGATACTTCTATTGCAATGCATAAAATTTTCCACTAGTATTTTAAATTATTCTGTTCTAAAAATAATGTTTATGTTCTTTTCTCAATACAAAAGTAATTTATTCATTGTAGAAATTTGTGAGACCCAAAAACCTATAAATAATACATTTTAAAAAGAAGACATAGGGCAGGTCAAAGAAGAAAACTGAGGAAAGGGGTTCCCCACCAGAGGAGGAGTTCTAGAAACTTGGATCCCCAGGACTCCCTATGGTAGTAGGCACAGCACCTTTAACTCTGCCAAGTATTTTCTTGTCTGTTACCATATTAGTCTTTGTGACATCTTTGAAATAAACAGGAGTTAATAGATTAGCAGTCCTTAATCTGAAACCCTTAGGGCTAGATATTTTTAGATTTCATAACTTTTCATATTTTAGATAGGCAATATAAAGCCAGTTATGTTATTAAGAAAACCCTCAGAGTCAGGAACAATATCCTGTTATTAGATTAATACTTCTGCAGTGAGATCTATGAATATTCATGATAAGGGAAGAAAGATTATAAACAGCCTTATGTCAGTTTGGTTAGGTTTGGGTAGCCATTGTATTACAAAATACCATTAATCTGGGCTGGGGGTAGGTTGGTGTGGTGATAGAGCCTTAGTCTAGCACACATGAGGCCTGGGGTTTCAATTCCCAGCATCACAAAACAAAACAAAGATCATTAATCTTTCAGAGCTCTAGGGTTCTTGCAATTGAAAAGGGCTTGTGGCCTGGATTATTCCCATTTTTTGGAAGAGGAAAGGGAAGTGCAGAGGCATTAAGTGATAGGTACAATGTTACGTGGGACCAACAAAACGAGATGATCCAAACCAATTAGAACAGTTATCTCAATATGAATGCAGGATGACTCTGTTTTGAGAGATTTGATTCCATGGCAAGAAGTCTTCTCTTCCATTTCTGGCTTCTTATTCTCTTGTACTTCTTTGTGTGTTTTTCAAAAATGGGATATTGAGCTTTTGATTTCCTCTTGGTTTTAGGTGTGTTCTTTTCCAAATTTGTCATAGTCATAGTCATGGACTTGGTTGTATTTGGGGTATTTATTGCAATTTAGCCAAATGTCAAGAGTGGCCCTCTTTATATAAAATGAGCAACAGGGATATGTCTAAAGCTTCCCTAGCCCAAGAAGAACAGTCTTCTAAAAGCGATTAAAACAAAAACCACACCCAGGTGTACTTAGGTGTGACC
This sequence comes from Glaucomys volans, assembly GCA_020662805.1. NCBI lineage: Eukaryota > Metazoa > Chordata > Mammalia > Rodentia > Sciuridae > Glaucomys > Glaucomys volans. Next base: position 156,019 of record JAJEJO010000864.1, read on the forward strand.
AGAATGGACTCTGACTTTTAAAGAACACTACCTAAATCAAAACATGTGACAATCTTTAAAAGAAGTTTGCTGGCACATCTTGGAGTGCCAATGTACACTGTTCTGTACTGGCCACCTGTTACTCAATGGTAGATTACAGCATCTGAACCTGATGCCGGACAAAGCTACGTGATCAGTGACTTTGAACTGACTTGAAAAAACTCGACATTGCAAAAGAATCAATGAGCTGAGTGTTAGCCTATGTATGGCTCAGTTCCGGGACCCTTCCTAACTCCCTGTGTTATTTAACCGAGGTAGTACTTCTAGACTTTAGTTTGAATGTTATTCCTTCTGAATACAGATGTGCATAAAGGAAATGAGAAACAGACATGCAAATGGTTTTGTATATATTAGCAAAATACAAAATGATTGAAAAGGGCCAATTGAAATTCTAAAGTAAAAGCTGGACATGGTGACATATGCCTGCAATTCTAGCAATTTGGGAAGCTGAGGCAGCAAGATTGCAAGTTTGAAGCCAGCCTCAGTAACTTAGTGAGACTTTCAGCAACTTAGTGAAAACCTGTGTCAAAATAAAAAATAAAAAGGATTGGGGATATAGCCCAGCAGTGGTAAGACACCCCTGGGTTCAATCCCAAGTGCCAAAGAAAGAAAGAAAAAAAGAAAAGAAAGGAAGGAAAGAAAGAAATAAAGAAAAGAGAAAAGAAAAGAAGTTCTAAAGTAATTATTTTATTAAAGATGCCGAGGTCAGCACAATGGTAAACACCCATAATCCCAGCTACTCAGGAGGCTGAGGTAGGAGGATAACAAGTGAGGCAATTTAGTGAGGCCCCATCTCAAAATAAAATAATAAGGGCTGGAGATGTAGTTTGGTGATATGAGAGGTTGCCCAGCATGTACAAGACCCTGGGTTAGATTTCCAGTACTGAAACAAAAGGTATGTTGTGATAAACTCTTTGAAGCACAGCAACAATGAACCACTGTGGAATCACAAATATGTAAAACTCAGGAGAATGAAAAGCAATCCACCAATTCCATGATACAATGTATACGTCAATTGCCTATATGTTTCTTTATTTCTTTTGCTTTTGCTTTTTTGGTACTGGGGATTGAATGAGTAAAATCCTCAGACATTGCTTAGGGTCTTGCTAAATTGCCCAGGTTGGTCTCAAACTTGGTGATCCTCTTGCATCAGTTTTCTGAGTTGCTGGGATTACAAGTGTGTGCCACTGTGCCTGGTGGATACATGTTTCTTTTGTTTAAATTGGATTTATTGAGGTTTTATTTACTTATAGTAAATTTCACTTTAGTGCACAGTAGCATGAATTTTGACCAGTGCACAATGTTGTGTAACTAACATTATGATCAAGAAATAGAATAGTTCCTTCACCCCTAAAGGTCCCTCATGTCCCATGTATTCAGTTCCCATTCCCCATCCCTAAACTCTGACCTCCGGCAAAAGTTCTGCCTCTGTGGGAATTCATTCTTTTTTCTTTTCTTTTCTTTTCTTTTCTTTTCTTTTCTTTTCTTTTCTTTTCTTTTCTTTTCTTTCCTTTTCTCTTCTCTTCTCTTCTCTTCTCTTCTCTTCTCTTCTCTTTCTTCTCTTCTCTTCTCCTTTCCTTTTCTTTCCTTTCCTTTCCTTTCTTTTTCCCTCCCTCCTTCCTTTCTTTCTCCCTCCCTCCCTCTCTTTCTCCCTCTCTTCCTTCCTTCCTTTCTTTCTTTCTTTCTTTCTTTCTTTCTT
>JAJEJO010000864.1:163936-234840 GCA_020662805.1 Glaucomys volans
TGTGTGTGTGTGTGTGTGTGTGTGTGTGTGTAGATGGATGGTAGGCCAAGAAAAAAAAAAAGCATAAAATACATAAACGGTTATGAGGAGATAAGTGCTATGCAAAAAAAAAAAAATTCACGCAGAGAAAGGGAACAAAGATTATTCTATATATACTAATTATAGTTATATGGAAGACATTGCATTGTATGAGAGATCAGACCGAATTCTTCAATATGAATTATATTCCCTTTGAGAATGATGTATAGGCACAAATGACCAATGCCTTAAAAAGCTGTAGGAGATTCCCTCCTGTCCTCACCTCTCTTCTTTGAATTATTGCTTTTCATTATTCCTTCTTTTTTGTGTGTGCGCACTATTGTGGGTTGAACATAGAAGTGTTCTACTACTAAGCCGCCTCCCCAGCTGTTTTTATTTTATATTTTGAGACAGGGTCTCACTAAATTGTCCAGGCTGACCTTGAACTTGTGATCCTCTTACCTCAGCCTACTGAGTACTGAGATTACAAGTTTGCACCACCATGCCTCCACCATCTTTTTCTTTAAGGTTGTTCAACTTCGTTTATTTATTTGGTACTGGGGATTGAACCCAGAGGCACTAAACCACTGAGCCACATCCCCAACCTCTTTTAAAATATTTTATTTAGAGACAGCGTCTTCCTGAGATGCTTAGGACCTTGATGAATTACTGAGGCTGGCTTTGAACTCACAATCCTCCTGCTTTAACCTCTGGAGCTGCTGTGATTACAGGCATGTGCTACTATGCCTGGCTGTTTGACTTTATTTAGTGAGGCATTAGAATGGTGTGATAGAGAGTTCTACATAATAGAAACTAAAACCTGTTATTTCTGTGAGCATTAGCTTCTTCGTCAGTAAAATGGGAATGCAACTTTGTCTTAGTCCATTTTGTGTTGCTATTGAAGAATAATGGGTTATTTATTTATTTATTTATTAGGTACTGGGGATTGAACCCAAGGGCACTCCACCACTGAGCCACATCCCCAGCTCTATTTTGTATTTTAGAGACAGGGTCTCACTGAGTTGCTTAGGGCCTCACTAAGTTGCTGAGGCTGGCTTTGAACTCGTGATCCTCCTGCCTCAGCCTCCCAAGTGCTGGGAATAATGGGTAATTTATAAAGAAATTTGTGAGGCTGGGAAGTATAAGGTGCAAGGGCTACATTTTGCGAGAGTTCTCTTCCTGTGGCATCCCATTTCTGAAAGCAGAAGGGCAGAAGAGCATGTATGAGAGAGAAACAGAATTTGCAGCCTCAAGCCCTTTTATAAACATCATTAATCCACCCTTGAAGGTGGAGCCCCAATGAGCTAAACACCTTTCCTTAGGCTCCATCTCTCAACATTGTTGCATTTGGGATTAAGTTTCCAAAATATGCTTTCTGGGGACACATTCAAAACAGAGCAAACATATTTTTTAGTATTGTGAGGGCTAGAGATGAAAAATGCTTGCAAAATGACATAGGAGGCCTTTAAATTTACCTTTTAATGGTAGCTGGTACTATAAAGCATAACTACTTTTGTACAAGTTAGTGAACAATATATGCGAGCCTAACAGTAACTCTGGGAAATTTAGAACAAAAGGGGTCTAGGACCCAAACCAACAAAGGGTCATCCAATAAATTTAGCTACCTCTTGATGACAAAGGGCTTTACTAATGATCTTATTAGAGACAGATATGATGTATACCAGACCCTCTGGTATACATACTTGTTTCCTTCCATAACTGGATTCAGCTCTTCTCAACTAAAACTTGTTATCTTTATTTATTAAACAAGAAGAGAACCCTGTTAACAATGACAATAAGAAGCATGCTATATGCCAAGCACATTCATGGATAGAAATCCACTTAATATATGACCGTGTGTGGAAGTTTCCTTCATCATCTCCAGATACAGATACTTGAGAGGAGTCAAGAGTGTGGGAGCTGTAGTGTTGCACGCTCAGTAGGGAAAACACATGAGGATACCTGGCCAGGTGTACCCCTTTTTCACAGGCACAGAGTTGGAGTTTATGCTTACAGTGCAGAGAGAAAAGAAATTTGCAAGTCCTGAAGACCTATAAGTTCCCAGAAAGGGGAGGGGGGGGCGCTCCTTTTTCCGTCTGCCTGTAAAACACGTGGTCAGGAACCAGGGGAGGTAGTGACCCCCACCCCTCTTCCGAAGGTCAGGGGAGCCTCCGACCCGAAAAACTAGTTAGACTCCAGGCCTCGGTCAATTAAGTTTTTACAAAGGGGGGCGGGGTCTGGGGGGGGGGGGGGGGGCGGGGGGTTTGGGGGGGGGGTGCGGATCCTTGCGAGCAGCCGATTGGCTGGGACAAGTGTCCATCTGCCTCTCCCCCGCCCCACCTCCGGGTGGCCTCCCGGCCCGGCCCGCGGGCGCGCCGAGCAGGCTGGGGGTGCCAAACTGGCAGGGGGCGTGCCGCGGGGGCGTGCCGGGGCGTCCCGGGCGCCGCGCGCGTCACGGCCTGCGGCCCCGCCCCCAGCCCTACGCGCTGCCTCCTCCTCCCCGCTCCGTCCTGCGCTCGCTCAGTTCTCGCTCCACGTTCCACGCCGTGGCCTCACTGCCCTGCGCGAGCCACCCCGCGGTCGCCGCGCGGATACACGCGCCCCGCGGCTTCCTCGCCCCGCGCCCGGCTCTCCCGGTGCGCGCCTCGCGCACGGACGCACGTTCGTTCCCCCTCGCGCGCCGGGGTCTCGGCAGCGGCTGCGGCTGGCGGACCGCGCGGGGCAGCACTGTAGCGGCCGCCGCGGGCTGGCGGGCCGGCCATGGAGGCGGACGGGGCTGGCGAGCAGATGAGACCGCTACTCACCCGGGTAACGAGCAGGGTGAGGGCGCCGCGGGCGGCGGGGCTCCCCGGCGGGGGGAGGGCGCGGAGCGAGGCAGACAAAGGCGGAGGTGCGGCGAGCGTCGCGGCACGGCCACTTCGTCCCGGGCCCCTCCGACTCCCGGCGGCTGGCGCGCCAGGCCATCCTCTTTGTGTGGCCGCCCGGGGCGCGGGTGCGAGGGGGCGGGCGGCGGCGCCTGGGAGGCCCAGCCGGGGCGGCGGGCTGAGCGCTACAGGCATCCTCGCTACGGGCATCCTGCGCCCGGCTCCGGAGAGACCCGGCCACCGCGGGGCCCGCAGTGACCCGGACCACCCCATTCTTCCCCTCCGCGGCGCTCATCTCCCTTATTTTCTGGCGTTCTCTCCAGCCACGGTCGCGGTTCAGGTTGCTTTGGCGCTGGAGTTCAAATTAGCCCTTGGAAAACCCATCTGTTCCTAAGGATGACCGCGTCTTCACCTGTCTCTCGTCCCAGGCGTGGGAAGAGATGGTGTGAATCTCTCCTCCTTTCTCCGAGCTTCCCCACCCCGTCCGTGGTGTGCTTTGTTCAGAGAGTTCTCTGGCCGCGTGGACAAGCCGTGTTCCTTCGCGGCCAAGGCTTCTTTTCCCTGTTGACTGCCAGGTCTGCCTCCTCCTCTTCTGGCATGAATCGGAGGAGTATCCTCCTGTCTCAGGCCAAGTAGAAAGAGAAGGGTGTCAGTGTTCCGGCCCCCCTGTGCTGCTCCGCCTCATCAGCCTGGGAAAATCGCGTGTCCCATGAAGCTGCCTTTGAATTTAGGCTTAGAGGGGGAGTAAGGGCGAATTTCCAAAAGGTTAAACCCCCTTTTTGGGATGATGGACAAGTGGCCCATCCTCAAGAAGGACTCACTTCCTGCTTTTAAGTGGAGCACATGTGCCCCCACGGTTGTGATTCTCTTCTCTCTTCCTAGTGACTCAAAGGATAGAGGAGTGTTACAAATTTTCCTGCTTCCAATTACTCTGACCAGCAAAGGAGGGAAAGTTGCAGGAAAAATTTTCCAGTCTTTCACAACTAACAGGAAAATCACTTCTCACGTGTTTTTATTTGAGTTTTCCTTAAACCACTCCCCTCTCCCCCTTAATTTTAAGATTATTGTCAAGGCCTGGGAAAGGAGTCGTTTGTTATTTCAGAATGTTCATTTCTCTAAATGTAGAGGAAAACTAAGTCTCCAGACAGGGAAGTCATTTGGCAGTGGTTGTTGGGAACATCATTCTCATTGTTGGTAGTGGAATAGTGGAAGCTCCTAAGGAAATTTCTGTAATTCTTTCTGTAGCTTTTGAATAAACTGTTGTATAGCACCTTTTCTAATGGTGTGTATCAAATGCACTGTTGCATGTTCTTAGCCTTATTATTTGCCTTTGGGTTTTCATAAAGCTGGACAGAAATTGATGTGTTCTCACATTACCTGCTTAGCAAAAGGAGCATGTAAGACTGTTGTCCTCCAAATCACTCATTCATTTAGTCTAAAGCAGTTGTTCTGTAGTGTCCATCAAAAATGAACCAGCTTTACTCTCATAGAAGTTATATTCAGGTGTGTGGGAGGGGTAGCAAATGGCAAAGGAATTCTCAATAGCTATTGATGGTGTGGCAGGGGAGAGAATTGGAAGATGTACCTCCTAAATCTGGTGGAAAATAAGACTTGGCTATAGTAAATCTACACAAATCAATAATGGAACTCAAATATAGCAAGCTATCAGCCTAAAAATAGAATGGGGAACAGCAAATAGTATGAGTTGAAAACTGGAGAGAAATATTGGCATGCTGGCACACATCAATAATCCAAGCAACTGGGCAGGCTGAGGCAGGAGGATCCCAGGTTCAAGGACATTTTTGACAACTTAGCAAGACCCTGTCTCAATATTAAAAAGCACTGGATAAGTAGCTCAGTAGTAAAGCCCTCCTGGTTTCCATCCCCAGTACTAAAAACAAAACAAAACTCAAAATTTAATCTTTCCTTACTCGTTTTTTCCTGCTAAATGAAAGTCATCAAAGTGAAAGATTATGATATTTGTCACTCATAACTCACAGCAGACAGCTTAACATAGCCAAAAAATAGGAATAAAATTTATATTAATAAAATGCCATCTTGCAATTATGCAAAAAAATTTGAATAAATTGGTGGCAGTTTGTATTACTCAAATTGGAGCCCATCTGTTCCATAATTTAGGCTCTAAAGTTTCTTGTAAATACTTTGATTTTCACTCACGGCATTGGGGAGGAAAGTCATTTATCTTACAGACATGCAACTTTTGTTTGCTTTGGTAGAAAACTCACCATTGTACATATCACTTAGAATTTATCAAAATTGACAGTCTTATTTTCTAGTACAAGTTAATTGTTGTAACAAATAACTGTTTAAAAGATTCCTAAGTTTTAGCAAATGATCTTTCCTTTAAGCTGTACATAATTTAATGCAATTCAGTTACCACTGAAATTTTGGGACTGTACCATGAAATTTGTTATTTCTTTCATTTTGTGGATATTAATATTTCATGGATACCAAGCACTACGGAAATAACAAGGTAGGCAGCGTCCTGCCTTCTTTGAATTTATTTTGGCATGTGGAGTGAACATGGTGATAGCATTTACATGTCATTTGTAAGTGCCAGTTAAAACATTTCTTGAGTTTATTAGAAATACTTATAGTCATTAGAACAGATGAAAGATATTAACTCAGTTTGAGTTTATTGGTGATGGCTCAATGAAAGGTTTATGTGTACCTGCAAGTAAGCATTCTCTTTGGGGAATTGGTTGATAGCTTTAGAGACATGGCACCCTAGGCATTACCATAATCAGGATTACCTTTTTGCCTTATTCTTGGTATCTTTGGACCAAAGTCCATGGAGTTGTAGGAAAGGGAGAGAGAACACATCTGTCATCTCTCCAAAATGAAACGGTAGGTCAGTTGAGTTGGATTGAAGAATTGTTTTTTCAGTTCATTGAAACTGGGAGTTACACAGGTTTTCTTTCAAATGAGCTTAGGGTATAAAAATTACAGTATTTTGTTACACTGAACTCCTGTTAGTTGAGTAGGTTAAAATTGAAAGCCAAAATAACCTGGTGTTGGAGGAACCTGGTATATTATTTTAGTGGTATGTGGTGTGCTAACCAATATATTCTCAAACCTTGGTTAGTTATACTTGTCAACATCCGGTAATGGGTTGTTTTTCTTCCTCTTTCCCTCCCCTTTCTTATTGTATCTTACCACAAATATCTTAAAGTGGCTAGGATCTGCAGCTCACAAAATGGGCCATTTTTATAAAGGAACATACAGATGTTTCATGAGGTTAATGTTACAGGTTAGTCATTGATCAGTGTCATTTTGATGGTGATGATGATGATGATGATGATGATGATTTTTTTGGTACTGGGGATTGAACCCACATCACCAGTCCTTTTTATATTTTATTTTGAGCCTGGGGCTAGCTAAGTTGCTTAGGGCTTTGCTGAGTTGCTGAGGCAGGCTTTAAATTTGTGATCCTCCTGCCTCAACCTCCCAAGCCACTGGGATTACAGGCAAGTGCCAGTGTGCCCAGCATCATTTTGATTTATATTATAGTTTCCTCTTGGTGATTATGGTTGCTTCAGTAGTTCCTGTTTTTTTTTTTTTGTTTTGTTTTTTGTGCATGTACTATTTTCAGTTTTGCAATGAGCATGTATCAGTAATAAAGCTATTCCAACATTCTCGTTTACATTGAGATTTGCCTCTTGTGCACCTTTTGTGCACCTTTTGTTGAGTTTTTACAATTTGAGAAAGTTGAGGATTACTTGTAATTATGCTGATGATAAACCATCAAGGAGTCTATGGTTGACATTGTATTACAAGTCTAGTTAGTGTTGCCTTTAACATTCTTCTAGAAGGCAGAGGGCTAGCTGACTAGGGTAGTGTCAGGTTGACTTAATTAATGATTATTTTCTTCCATAGACTCCACATCTTCAAATGTCTGCTATGAGAGTAGCCAAGTACTTCCTTCAGAACTTGGAGCAGGAAATGATGTGGTAATGATACAGATTTGCTTTTTTTTTTCTGACTAGTAATTGAACCCATGGGTGCTCTCCCACTGAGCCACATACCCAGCCCTTTTTTTTTTTAACCTTTTATTTTGAGATAGGGTCTAGCTAATTTGCTGAGACTGCACTCGAACTTGTGAACCTTCTGTTTCAGCCAGAGTTGCTGAGATTATAGACCTGCTACCATGTCCAGCCAGATTTGTGTTTTATCATGCATGTTTTAGATTTAATTTGAGACAGGGTCTCACTAAATTGCCCAGTCTGGCCTGGATCTTGAGATCATCCTCCTGCCTAAGCCTACTGAAGAGTTAGGATTATAGGTGGGTGCCACTGTGCTTTTGATAATAAGGTGTAATTTAAATTAGAATTTACATTGTTAACATTTAGGCCACTGAGATACTCTTTTTAAAAAAAAAATTTTAAATTTATTTTTTAAAATTATTTTTGCAGACTGCATTTTGGTTCATTGTACACAAATGGGGTACAACTTTTCATTTCTAAGGTTGTACACAATGTAGGTTCACACCATTCATGTCATCATACATACACATAGAGTAATACTGTCTGTCTCAGTCTACTATCTTTCCTTCCCACACCCCTCCTGCCCCATTTTCCTCTACATCATCCAAAGTTCCTCCATTCTTCTCCTCACCCTGCCTGTCCGGTTCCCCATCATCCACTTAAGAATGATGTAGCATCATCCACTTATCAGAGAAAACATTTGGTCTTTGGTTTTTTGGGCTTGGCTTATTTCACTTAGCATGATATTCTCCAACTCCATCCATTTATCTGCAATTGCCATAATTTTACTCTTTATAGCTGAGTAATATTCCATTGTGTGTATGTACCACAGTTTTGTCCATTCATCAATTGAAGGGCATCTAGGTTGATTCCACAATCTAGCTATTGTGATAGCAGCTATGAACATTGATGTGGCTGCATCACTGTAGTATGCTGATTTTAAGTCCTTTGGGTGTAAACTGAGGAGTGGGATAGCTGGGTCAAATGGTAGTTCCATTCTAAGTTTTTTGAGGAATCTCCACACTGCTTTCCAGAGTGGCTGCACCAATTTGCAACTCCACTCCCAATGTATGAGTGTGTCTTTTCCCCCCACATCCACGCCAACACTTACTATTGCTTGTGTTCTTGATCATAGCCATTCTAATTGGGGTGAGATGAAATCTTAGGGCAGTTTTGATTTGCATTTCTCTTACTACTAGAGATGTTGAACATTTTTTCATATATCTTGATTGTTTGTAGATTGTCTTCTCTGTCTGCTCAGTTCCTCAGCCCATTTATTGATTGGGTTATTTGTATTCTTGGTGTAAAGTTGAGATACTATCTTGACCTAGGAAACAGCTTTCAGAATTTTAGCATTTTAATGTATTTGCTATAGGGGAGCTTGGATGGGTGGCTGGAGAAAGTTGTGTCAGAAAGTGCAGTAAAGGAGAAGTGTCACAGTAGTTTGAGAGGATGAATTCTATGGATGCCTTCTTCAGGCAGCTGCAAGGAGCCTGGGTTGAGTTTCAGCTCTCACCAGCCTTCCTCTGGTACCAAGACCAGGTGTGGGCTGTAATCATGCCTGGGATTTCTTTGATTTACATTTAAAACTCCCAGGTTTTTTTTTTTTTTTTTTTCCTTCCTTCTGGGCATTCATATTGCCACATTCAATTCAATTTTGTTGTTATTCTGGTGCTGGTGATTGAAATTTTTTATTTTAAATTTTATTTAATAGTGCTGGGGATTGCACTGAGACTCATGCTAGGCAAGCATTGAGTTACATCCCCAGCCCTTTTTGTTTTATTTTGAGACAGGGTCTTGCTAAGTTGCCAGGGCTAGCCTTGAACTTGTGACCTTCTACCACAGCCTCCCTAGTAACAGGATTAAGTGGTGCGCTAACATGCAGGGCTGCAACATTCAAATTTGTAGCAAGATTATCTTTTGAGGGCGGGTTTAATGGGGCTCTAACCCACTGAGCCCCCTTTTTATTTTGAGACAGGGCTTCACTAAGTTCCTGAGGTTGGCCTTGAACTTGTAATTCTTCTGTCTCAGCCTCCTGAATCGCTGGGATCACAGGTGTGTGCCACCGTCCCTGGCTGCAAGATTGCTTTTGTAGTAACTGCTGTTGTAGAATATGAAATGTATCACTTTCTAAAAAAATTGTTGAAGTTGGGCAGGTGGTGAAAATGGTGCCCAGCTACTAGGCAAGGTGAGGCTGGAGGATTGCTTAAGCCCTGGCATTCAGGGCCAGCCTCTGCAACATAGCGAGATCCTATGTCAAATATGAAGAAAAAAAAAAATCCTGAATTTCATATTGTATAGAATGAATTAAAAGCCAATTTTCTTAAGCCTGTAAGAATCAAATTCATTTGAAATATGAGATAACTTATAAATATCAGACTACAATTTCTTGTTACAGTTCTTCCAGTATTTTTGCTTGATCATTAATTGTTAAATATGATCCCCATGAGTGTGCTTTGCTTTGTACTATAGTAAACCTCATATGAATTCTGTTTTTTCATTAATTTTGCATGAGAAGTGCTCTGGGTTGTGTCCTAGTATGTGGAGTATTAATGGTGCCATAGATAATATGGCACTGTCTAGTTAAAATTCCCTATGAAAAAGAGATGACTTTGAAGTCTGTGGATGGGCCTTAGGGGTCCATGAATTCCCCAGAAACTGAAAAATTTTCTGCTTGTGTGCTTTCTGGTAGAGGGCCAAATGGCTTTACATTCAGCTCTCAAAGAGGTTTAGAATCCAGAAAACAGCTAAAGAATGTATTATTTTATTTATTTTTTTGTACTGTGGATTTTACCCCAGGGTCCCTTAACCACTGAGCCACATCTCTGCCCCTTTTTATATTTTATTTAGAGACAGGGTCTTGCTAAGTTGCTTAGGGCCTTGCTAAGTTGCTGAGGCTCGCTTTGAATTTGTAATCCTCCTGCCTCCCCAGCTGCTGGGATTACAGGGGTGTGCCACTGCACCCAGCTACTTTTTATTTTTTAATTTGAGACAGGGTCTCATTAAGTTGCCTAGAGCCATGGTAAATTGCTGAGGCTGGCCTCCAACTTGTGATCTCCTGCTTCAGCTCCCTGAGTTGCTGGGCTTATAGGCATGCACCACCACACCTGACTTAAAGAATGTATTCTTAAGACTCAGTATGGTTTCATGTTTTAAAAGTTAATAGTTTTATATTTTATTGTAATAATTGTCACCAGTGGTGACTACATCCTCCTCTCAAATTTCATTAGTTTGTTTCATAGAATACTAACTAGATCTATAGGAGTTTCTGCTGAAAAACCATTTTATAGCCAAATAAATTTGAGGTGTGTCACAAATTGTATTTTTTGGAGAGTCACAATGCATTAAAGGCTTTGAGAAGTCCTATAATGAATAAATATATTAAGCTTTGAAAAGAGAATATAGCCACGAGAGTTGGTATTTCTGGTGGTTCTTACAAAATATGTAAAACAGTAAGTCAGTATAATATGTTGTATTGGGGAGTCTAAGAAAGCCAGTTCTGTGATACTGACTAAATCTATTTAATGTACAATTTTTTTCTCTATAATTAGAACTCATTTTATTACAGTATAGATTTGAAAAATGTATACTTAAGGTGCTTTGGGAGCCACCCGGTAGGGCACTGGGTGAATGAGTGTGGTCTGTTCACATTGTGTGGTACTATAGCTAGTGAAGAATGAGAATGTACTGTTACGGAGAGATGCTGAACTGAGAACAACAAAACAACCAAGATGTGAGTTTGTATCATATGCTTCCTTTTCTCTAATGGGAACATAAATATGTGTTTGTGTTTTCTAGTGTTCATGTCAGTACACTGGGGAGATAAATAGGAAACTAAAATGTTGCCTTAGAGGGCAAATGAAAGTAGGGATTGAGACAAGAATGGGAGCAAAGCTTCTTTGTACATTATTTTCATTTTTGAGCCATGAAAACATTAGCTATTTAAGTAAAATGGGCTACTTTCCTTTTTTTTTTTAATTCTTTTTAGTTGTGGGTGGACACCTTTATTTATTTTTATGTGGTATTATTTACCTCACACGCGCTAGGTGAGTACTCTACTGCTGAGCCACAACCCCAGCCCCAAGGAGAATAATTTCTTACGTTGTTTTATGTCGTGGGTTGGTATACCAACTACTTCACAGAAGATATATGGATGACTGTTTATAATATATTCTAATATACATTAGGTACCTATTTTTCACATTATAAAGTTATCACATAAATACTAAAGTTGTTAATACATACCTATTAGTAAAATCCCATGCTATTTGTCTTATTAAATTATGTAGTGAATGCATGAGTCCTTTGGAAATATTGAGTTTGTATATTACTGATATCCTGATCCTCCTCTCACTTTCAACCCCTTCCTATCCAGGGGTTTATTTAGATTAGGGATGCATAAAGGGAAGGCAGGATGTGGGAAGAGACTGGGGTGCTGTTGTTACAGATGTGATCCCTCAGTATAAGGAAATAGCTGCTTGGTTGTGCTCACTTGTTTCAGCCTAGAGTTTTCCTTTATGGTCTTTGTACTTTTTTTTGAGGGTCATGAATGTGCCCAGATTACTACATTGGTTGAAATTACTATGGCCCATTTGTATGGGGCACCGTTCACGTGGTTTTCCTATTTTTGCTCCGTAGTGTACCATTGAAGTTGAGTTCATGGGAATGGTTGTACCCCTGGGCAGTATGGTGGGAAGATATCACTATAATCATACGTTCCTCATAATGTTATAAATGTGCCATGTGTAATGTTTATTACTTTGTTAAAAGATGTTAGAAATAAGCCCATAGGGTTTCCATTTAGCCAACTTTCAGAAGCCAATATTTGGAAAAAAATTAGATGATCTCCCCCCTCCCCGCTTTCTTGAAAATATTTTTGGGTTTAAGTTTGAATATAAACCTCAGTCATATTCAAAGATTTTACAGTCCTTGAGGAAACCTTTTTTTTAATTTGAAAAAATTTTTTTATTTGTTCCAATTGGAACGTGACAGTAGAACACATTTTAACACATTGTACACAAATGGAGCATAACTTCTCATTCCTCTGTACATGATGCTGAGTCACACCGGTAATGTATTCATACATATATATATAGGGTAATAATGTCTGCCTTATTCTACAGTCCTTCCCATCCCCACTGCCCCCACCCCTCCCTTCACTCCTCTCTGCATAATCCAAAGCTCCTTTATTCTTCACACTAAGGAGAAATGGAAGGCCCGGAACAAGCACTATGGATCGGCATCCGCTTGTCAGGAAACATTCAGCTTTGGTTCTTTGGGATTGGCTTATTTCACTTAGCAGATATTCTCTAGTTCTATCCGTTTACCTGCAAATGCCATAATTTCATTTTTTTTTAAGACTGAGTAGTATTCCATTGTGTGTATGTACCACATTTTCTTTATCCATTCATCTATTGAAAGGTGTCATAGTTTAGCTATTGTGAATTAAGCTGCTATAAACATTGATGTGGCTGTGTCACTGTAGTGTGCTGATTTTAGGTCCTTTGGGTATAAACTGAGAAGTGGATAGCTGGGTCAAATGGTGGTTCCATTCCAGGTGTTCTGAGGAATCTCCATACTACTTTCCATAATGGTTGCACCATTGCTACCGTCTCAGCATCAATGTAGGAGGGTACCTTTTTCCCCACATCCTTGCCACCACTTACTATTGTTTGTATTCTTGATAATTGCCATTCTGACTGGAGTGAGATGAAATCTTAGTTTTGATTTGCATTTCTCTAGTTGCCAGAGATGATGAACATTTTTTATATGTTTGTTGTTTGGTTGTATATCTTCTTCTGTGAAGTGTATTCAGTTCCTTATCCCATTTATTGATTGGGTTATTTGTTTTTTTGGTGTTAAGTTTTTTGAGTTCTTTATATATCCTGGAGATTAGTGCTCTATCTTAGGTGCATGTGGTAAAGATTTTCTCCCAATCTATAGGCTCTCTCTTCACGTTATTGATTGGGGAAACTTTTGGAGACAGAGTCTTGCTATATTACCCAGGTTGGTCTGGAACTACTGAGCTCAGTGATTTTCCTCCCTCAGACTCCTGAATAGTTGGGATTATGATTGTGGTTCTCTGTGTCCTGCATTTACAGCTTTTTCGATGAAACAGTGAACCCTACCACACTCCACCGCTCATTCAAGTACTGGGCAGGAGGAATATCATGTTTCTCATATTGATGCAAAACCTAATCTAGGATTTCTGATTTTGTCCTTTGCTGCAGTGCAAGTCAGTGAAGAATGAGTAACTAACTTTTTAGAGAAAGCCAGCTCTGAGCCATGCATTTTACTAGGTATCTCAGACAATTATTATCCCTATGTTACAGATGCGAACTCATGGACAGAGGCATTTTCTAAAAATTCCCAGGCCTTCAACTATGGTTGACGCCAAACCACTGCTTGTTTGCTGGTCTTCCATTTCTCCTTAGTGTGGAGTAATCGAAGATCCCTATTTGTCACTATCATTTAACATTAACCATATTAGATAACTTTATCTGTATAATACTAGAAAGGTCTGTTTGCCTTAGTTACTTCCAAGCTTGCTATAGATATTTCCCTCTATATTTAAAAGTGTTTCTTACTGTAACTTGTGAATTAAGTTGTTGATAGTATAGACATTTAATGCCTGACTGAGATTTTTCTTTCATCTCAGGTATTAAATCTCTTGCATCCAGATTACTGCAGGACTGTGATAAAACTTTCCTGGATCATTGCTTAATTCTCAGGAAGCAATAATACTTGTTCAGTGAATGAATGTTAGGATGGTATCATAGACTCATTAATTGTTTAATCAATTAAAAATAAATTATAGCTTTTATTTTAATGTTAATCTTTGAGAAAAATATCTTACTCGATATTACTGCTTGTAGAAGAGAATCTTCGTTGCCTTGGTTTCATTGAGCCCAGATTATTGAGTAAATAGTGAATTTTGCAATTTGGATCTATTCCAAATAATTTTTTTTTTCTTTTTTTCTTTTTTTGGTGCTATGCTGAGGATTGAACCCAGGGCTTCAAGCATGGTGTGCAAGTGCTTTACCAGTGAGCTATATCCCCAGTCCCAAAGTAAGAGTGTTTAACTTTTTTTTTTTGGTACTTGGGATTGAACCCAGGGACTCTTTACCACTGAGGTACACCCCAACCTTTTTTATTATTTTATTTTGAAACAGGGCTTTGTTAAGTTGCTTAGGGCCTTGTTAAGTTGCTGAAACTGGCCTCAAACTTGTGATCCTCCTGTCTTAGTCTCCCAAGACCTTGGGATTATGCTCTGGCTAATCTATATAAAATTTTTAAACAATGATTTTAGGCAAGTGAGTATTGAGCACCAGTAAAATGAAAATTTTATAAAATGTATTTTTATAGGTTTTTAGATCCATTTAATTAGGTTGTTGGAAAACTATTTCACATATATATGAATCCTTATATAATTCTTTGAGAAGCACTGATTTTTTCTTTTTTTTTCTTTTTGGTACTGGGGATTGAACCCAGGGGCACTCCACCACTGAGCCACATCCCCAGCCCTATTTTGTATTTTTTATTTAGAGACAGGGTCTTACTGAGTTGCTTAGGGTCTCACTAAGTTGCTGAGGCTGGCTTTGAACTTGTGATCCTCCTGCCTCAGCCTCCCAAGTGCTGGGATTACAGGCGTGCATCACTGTGCCCGGTGCACTGATGTTTTTATCGGTTCTTTTTAGTTATACAACAGTAGAATTCATTTAGCATGACTTCTTTAATACCTTCATATATTTATTTATTTGTGGAGCTGAGGATTGAACCCAGTGCCCCACATATGCTAGACAAGCACTTTACCGCTGAGCCACAACTCCAGCCTTAGCGGTGACATTTTAAAAAATAATTTTTAGTTATAGGTGGACACAGTACCTTTATTTATTTTTATGTGGTGCTGAGAATCGAACTCAGGGCTTCATATATGCTAGGCAAGCACTTTACCACTGAGCCACAACCCCAGCCCTTTAACAGT
Source organism: Glaucomys volans (assembly GCA_020662805.1). Classification (NCBI taxonomy): domain Eukaryota; kingdom Metazoa; phylum Chordata; class Mammalia; order Rodentia; family Sciuridae; genus Glaucomys; species Glaucomys volans. The sequence goes on from JAJEJO010000864.1 coordinate 178,807, forward strand.
GCTTTTAATGTATGTAATTATAATAATAAAAAGGGATTTGAAGTCCTAGATCGTATCAGCTGTTATATTGAAATTGCGACCAGCATTATTTAGAATTATTATTTATATAATGGGACTTTTTTCTGCTCGTGTGCTTTAGTTTTGTGATTTTAGGTTTGCGGGCCCTTATTCTTCCTGGAGTCTGCTCCTTAATTTCCCTGTCCATGTGTGAGTGTTTGTACAGGTGCGTGAACTAGCCAGTGCCCTGGCTCAGTAGGCTCCATTTAGTCATACTGAGTACTTATTTTTGTGCTGCTCATAATAGTTCCCAAGTGCCCTTATAACTTGTCCCCGAGGAACTTCCTTACCATTTTTACGCATGCCATTAGCAGTGTCCTCAGGATAAATTCTGTTATGAGTTTTTGTATCCGGGCAAGTTGGTGTCCCTTTTGTTAGGAATAATGGACTCATTCAAAGTAAAAATTGGCCTTCATTTGGTCTTTCATTTTATTTTGTTAAGTCATTTTTATTCAGTAATGGGAAATTCAATAACCACTAGCCCAGACCCTTATTTTCAAAGCAGGGTAAGATCTGGAGGGTGGCACACCTCCGTGTAGAAAGCTCGTGTTGGGTTTCAGAGACACCGGAGTTCCCTACCTCCACTCTGCCACCAGGTGGCCTTGTGCAGCTAACATCTTTGTCCTTACTTTTTTTTATCTGTAAAATGAGAAATATTTTACTTAATCTCATAAGACTTTTTCCAGGGACCAGGGAGAATAATTTATATTAAATGCTATGTGTCCCTCTTGAAACTTGATATTAATAATCATTCTGTGCTCTTATAACCTACATAACAACATTTTAAAGGAATTAGTGGACAGATTGAAGAAATACAGAATAGAAAATCCTAACTATTTTTAAACCTTGATATTGAAATAGTCTGTGAAAAGCTCTGTGAGCATGAATTAGAAACTGGTTCATTGCTTTAAACATTTTATTGGTGGGGGGTAGTTGAGCTCAGGGGCACTTGACCACTGAGCCACGTCCCCAGCCCTGTTTTGTATTTTATTTAAGACAGAGTCTCACTGAGTTGCTTAGGGCCTCGCTCTTGCTGAGGCTGGCTTTGAACTTGTGATCCTCCTGTCTCAGCCTCCTGAGCCTGGCCTTTTTTTTTTTTTTTTTTTTTTAAATGGAATTAGGAGTTGAACCCAGGGCTTTGCCTGTGCTAGGCAAAGTGTTCTACCACTGGGCTTACCCTGCCTTTAAGTGTCAGGTTTTAAAGAACATAATTAAAATTTGATAAAATGTTTGGAAGTCTAAAGCATAACGTAGTTCTTGTCCTTTAAAATATTTAAAATGGGATGTCTTTCCTTTTGAAAATACAATGTACTAATCACTAGCTTTAGACTGCTTTTTACATCCTACCTGTTTTAAGTACTTTTCTTGTTTCATTTAATGTATCTGCTATAGATTTGTTATAGATAAATCATATAGTTAATAAATGAGCATGGGGGAGGGGTTATCTATTAGCTCACTTATATACCCTCTGGACACAGTATTTACTTCCTCATACTGCATTCTGAGTCTAGGCTATTTTCTGATATCTGAGATTGCTAGAGACCTTAATTCTGTTGATGAGAGCTTACTGGACCTTTTTGAATACTGTTAAGCCTTCAAAATTTAGTGTACAGAGTATTGAGGGGCAGGAGAGCTTAGCAGAGTGCTTGGCAGAGTAGGCACAAAATAGTTCCTAGTTGTTGTTCTGCTGAGGCGTGATCATGATAAATTATACTTTGGAAAAGGTTCATAGTTTCATCTTATATTTGTGAATTGCATATTTTACATCTGATTTAATTTTTTTTATACTGGGGATTAAATCTAGGTGCACTTAACCACTGAGTCACATCCCCAACTCTTTAAAAAATTTTTTTTTTCATTTTGAGACAGGGTCTAAGTTGCTTAGGGCCTCACTATGTTGCTGAAGCAGGCTTTGAATTTGGGCTCCTCCTGCCTCAGCCTTCCAAGTCACTGGGATTTACACGGGTGCACTGTGACCATGCCTTGTCATTGGTTCAATTTTTATATGTTAACTTATTTCACTACCATCTGCTAATTGCACTGACTTAGCAATAAATTGCTTTAAAAGCTTATGTAATGAATATTGAATGTATTAGCCTTAAGGGATTGTTTTATACTTATAGTGCCAGTGCTTTTCTATTATGATTGTGAACTTCAAATAGGGGTTGAGATTGTTTTTTGTTGGCAGTGAATTTCAGGTAATTAGGGATGACTGCTTCTCCCCGTACCTACAGTAAGTAAAAGAATCTGATTGGAGGAGTAAATTTGTTCACTGAAAATTTTTATAAAAAGCAAAAATGATAACATTTTCAACTTTATTTAGTCCTAGGAATTGAACCCAGGGGTGCCTTGCCACTGAGCTACATTCCCCCCCCTTTTAGTTTTTAGTTTGAACTAGAGTCTCACTCAGTTGCTGAGGTTAGCCTCTAACTTGTGATCCTCCTGCCTCAGCCTCCCAAGTTGCTGGATTATAGGCATGTGCCACTGCACCTGGCTCCTTTTAGAGGTTTTCAAGTATAGTGTGTTTGAGATTTTAATGACTGGGGGAGAAGTTTTCGATGGAACCTAGTATTAGGACTGTGTATATCTATCTCACTACCACTGTTCACTCCTGATCTTGGATGTTGACATCTGACTCTCAGTCTTTCTGTAAATTTGCCAGGCTAAGGCCTGTCACTATCTGGGGCTATTTAAGAGTGCTTGTGAGTGCCCCATCGTACTTACCAACTTACCATCTCATCCTTTCAGTTTGTTGATTCTTCTCACCTCTTAGGGCACTTTCATTCTGCATTGCCATGGTCTTATCTCCTGGGAGTGCCTCTGTACCCTGTTCTTAAATATAGATATCCAGGTCTGACCACACTCTGCTTTTCCTCCTCACCCCTCTTTCCTACTCCTGTAATTCTGATTCTTAGAACTTTAGGGCTGCCTAGTCACTTACTCCCTTTTTTCCTGTCTGCTGCCTCCACTTTCTTCCCTGTCTTAGAACCCATGGCCCTTATCGTCTACTTTCTCTTGTTATTTGAGATCATTAATCATTGTGCCTATCTGTAGTTGACATTTTAGCAAGTCCCTAATCCATAATAATTAGATTTGTGAGGGAGGGTTGCTCAAAACAGCTGGAAAAATTAAGTCATACATAGTGTCGTAGATTGACCCTGCAAATTCATGTTTTCATCTGGCCGCAACACAAACATGGTTACTCTGTCTTTCTAATCTCCTGTTTTCTGCATTAAATATTTTTGCTCTCTTTAGACTGTTTCCCTTTACTCCCCAATCCTGGTAAATATTTCACCTACTTCAGTATTTCACCTGCTTTACAATCAGAAGAAACTCAGAACTCCATCACTGTCCTGGATATCTCACTGTATCTTCAACAGAACTTATCAAACCTTCTCTTCTTTTTGCATTTCCTACCTCAGTGAATAAAACCACTATCCATTTGGTTGTTCAGCAGTTGAAATGTGAGCAGCATCTTTGATTTTTTTTTTTTTCCTCTCTCTTTATCCAAACACAAAATCCAGCATCCTAACCATGTTGAGTCAGTCTGCTTCTTTCTTTACTTCTTTTGACCACATGGTCTAGGCCTAGTTTATTCCTCTATTTTCCTGGAATACTGCAGTAACTTTCTAGTTGGCCTCCAGCTTCCACACATTCTACAGCCTTGCCATGCAGAGGCATAGTGCTGCTTATCACTCCCGTCTGCAGTCCGTGGCTCTCAGCATGGGCCTGTGCTCCAAGTCCTGAAAGGTCTGCACTGTTTCCCTTTCCTCTTCTTTCTGTTGTTCTACTTTTCCCTCCTGTTCGATATAGCATTTATATGAATTTTTTTTTAGTTATTTGAACATACTGGACTTTTTCTCATTTCTGGAACATCGTATACTTGGCACTTGATAAATATTGTGGGATGACTGAGTAAATAAGGGAGCAAATGGAAGTGCCTTGTAGAGGATAGTTATAAAAATCTCTGGAATATATATATTTGGATATTTAACACACAAATATACAAATAATTCAGGTAGTAAATTGCATTTAAATATTTTATCTAGTTGGGGCTGGTGTTTTGGCTCAGTGGTAGAGTGCTTGCCTAGCACGTGTGAGGCTCTGGGGTTGATTCTCAGCACCACATAAGAAGATAAAGATATTGTGTCCATCTACAGCTAAAAAAAATGCATATTATAGTTTTAGTAACACACATTTATGTAAATTAACTAGGAAAACATTTGCATTGAAGAAGCCTGTGACGTGAAAGTTGACACTAACTAGGCACTATGTCATTCACCTGTAATCCCAGCAATTCAGGGGAGTGAGTCAGGAGAATTGCAAGTTTGAGGCCAGCTTCAGCTACTTAGCAAGACCCTGTCTCAAATAAAAAGGTGTGTGGATGTAGGATGTAGGTCAATTATTGAGCATCTCTGGGTTCAAAACCCAGTATCTGGGTGTGTGGAGGGGGACTGATGCTAAATCTTTATACTCAGGTTTTGATTATATTTCCAGTTCTATGTTCCTCTCCCTCTCCCCATGTTGTGGGGAGTTGATCCAGGGCCTCATGCAAGAACTGCATTCTTAATTCAAGCTTCCTCTTAGAATTCATGAGGTGGTGACTTAGATGAGTACACAACCATTATTAAAACAGGAAAGGCAAGTGACAGTAGTGTCCTGACTGTGATTGGATTGCTGTTTTTGTTTTTTGTTTTTCCTCTCTAGATACCAAAGATTTGAAGATACAGTTCTTCAAATTAATTCAAATAAAAGTATGTGGCTGAATACTGTGGTGTGTGCCTGTAATCCTGGCAACTCAGGAGGCTGAGGCAGGAGGATCTCAAGTTTGAGGCCAGCCTCAGCAACTTAGCAACAACCTCAGTAACCCAGCAGTACCCAATCCCAAATAAATAAATAAAAAAAGACTGGAAATGTAGCTTAGTGGTAAAGCACTGAGGTTCAGTTCCCAGTAAATGTTCTCCTCTGCCCCGCCCAAAAAAGAAGCTAGACATGACTTGCTTCAGACATTTCTAACACAGAATATTTTGCTTTTATCATCACATACAGGCATCACTAAGCATCTGTTGTATACAGACAGAATTGCTAAAATCTTGCATAATGAACCTTCTATCTTCAAATAGTTTGAAATGAGTTGGGAAATGGAGATGAATATGTATAGAATAAATCGTTTCATTTAAATATAAAACTAACATGAGCAGTAAAAATGATCATGTCGTAGAATGGTACTAATGTCTGGTTTTAATAAAAAGCTTATTTTTTTTTTTTTTGCCAGGAACTTTTCTAAACTTGTATTCAATATTTTGTTGATTTTATAGGCAATCACTTGCAAATATTGTTACTATCTATAGATGAAGAAATTGAGATCCAGTAAGGTTAAGTGATCTACCTAGCTAGTGAATGAAGAGCCAGGATTTGAATTTAGTCTGTCTGGTTCAAGAACATATTATTTTATCTGCAGCCAAAATAAACTGGTTGACAGATTGAACTAAATAATACATAGGTATGATTTTTTAGTATGTAGTCTTCATTTTGTGCTAATAAAACTTTTTTGAAAACACTTGAATCTTGTATGAAAATCTTTTGATATTGTTAATTGAAAAATACTCATTTAAAAGTATCAAATTATGAAGGTAGGATCTCCTCAATTTGTTGCATTTATAATTTTTTTCCGCTAATTTGTGGAGATATTCCCTGGGTTATTAATTAGAAATTGCTTTTTAAATACTATATTATTGTAATTACTTAAAAATTTATGCAATGCTGCATTTTTAAACATGATGTTTTGATTTGGATCTGAAGTGTCCTCCAAAGGCCACATATAAAGGTTTGATTGCTAGCCTGCGGTGCTGTTGGGAGGTGGTGGAAACTTAGGAGGAGAGGCCTGAATGGAGGAAGTATGTCATTGGAGGTGTGCCCTTGGAGAATTGGTACACTGGCCCCTTCCCCTCCTCACCTCTACTGACTGCCCCAAGGTGAGAGCTCTGCTTCACCCATGGCGATGTTCTGCCTCGCCGAAGTCCCACAGTGACTGAAAACCTGGAGCCAAAATGAATCTTTCCTTATTTTAAGGTGTTTGCTTTTTTTTTTTTTTGATGGTTCTGGGGATTGAACCCAGAGGTGCTCAACCTCTGAGCTGCATCCCTGGCTTTTATTTGAAAGTTTGAGAAAGGGTCTAGCTAAATTGCCAAGTTGAACTCTGTACTTGTGATCCTCCTGCCTCATCATCCCAAGTAGGTGGGATTACAGGTGTGTGCCACCACACCTGGCCTTTTGATTTTGCTTTTTGAAATTCTACTAAATTTCTTTGTAGAAAAAGCCTCCAGCTTTAAAGTTGCTATTGTATTTCCCAAGTGCAATAGCTGTTCTACATTAACTTTGCATTTTCCAAAGCTTTTATGAAATTCCTTATTTATAATTTTCTCTCCTATTCTTTATCCTTGTCAATTTATTCTTTTAAAATTACTTTGGTATCATGTTAGTGAATATTGTGAGGGGAAGAAAAACCCATACTCAGAACTTTGATGTTTAACTTGATGACCTACAGTATTTTTAAAAATTTTTAAACTTGCTTGACTTTTTTAAAAATATTTTTTTAGTTGTTGATGGACCTTTATTTTATTTATTTATATGCAGTGCTGAGAGTCAAACCCAGTGCCTCACATGTGCCAGGCAAGCTCTCTACCACTGAGCCACAACCCCAGCCCTTTGTGTGACTTCTTTAAGCATAAATTTGGTTATTAATGTTAGGCAACATCACTGATTACATAAAAATAATATCTGTTGTTTGAGAACAAGTATGGAAAATATTGGGAAAGTTTCAGATTATCCCAACTTGGGAGAATGTTAATTTAATACCTGACCAAGTATTTTCTATTGTATTCAGGAGGCATATGTGAATTAATGTAGAAGTACTCTGCTACTTTGAAATATGAAAGTTTAGGAAGTAAGTAAGACCTAGAAGACTTACTTTGTAATGTTTTAAAAGTGCATATAAAAAGGATTTCCAGCCCACTTTTATATGTCTAAAACTGCAGTAGGAGTATTTATAGAGTAAAATTATCCATATGACATCATTGAGATTGCTGTACACAGAACAGGTATTTTCAGTAAAATTCTTAAATGCAAGTTTAAGATGTATTTCAGCCTGCTGAGTTAAGCTCTTTTAAAAGGATGCATAAAGGCTTTAGTTAATGTTTGCCTATATGCATGTTCATACTGGCATTTGAGGAAGAACCTGGTAGTTTTAAAATTTTCCTTAGAAACTTAGAAGTATTGGGAATCGGTAGTATTTCCTAGTTATTTCTAAAGTGGTGATTCTCAGTGGGTGTGTGTGGCTAGGGACAGTGGTGGTAGGGAGATGTACCCAACATCCTACACGGCATCCTATAGTTGTACAGCCCTACAACTAAGAAGTGCCTATTCAAAATGTCAATAGTGCTGAGATCTGAGAAGCCTTATTCTGAAGGATTAGAATCAAGAATCATAGAGCAAAAAGGGGAAAAGTTTTAAAATAGATAACACCACAGAAGTTTGTAGAGTTAGTCACTTTTGACTGCCTTGAATGCCTTAGAGGAAGTGAGGGAGAGCTCATTTCTACTGAAAGCCTGAGTTTAAATATGTCTGAGTTTACAATATTAAATCATTTTTTGACTTTGGCAATAGCATATTTAAACAATTTCAATTTATTCTTGCCATTCAGATTATTTTGTAGTTTCCTAGATAAAATTTTCTAACTAATTGTAGCCCAGGGTGACACCTACATCTTCATAATAAACTTTTATGAGTGCTCTAAGTTGATAAGCATTTTCTCAGTGGAAATGTAAATTGAACTCTGTCATCTGTCTGTAATATTTCAGTATGAAGTATTTATTATTACATCATCATCATCATTACAATACTGGGGATTCAGCCCAGGGCCTCATTATATTTGCTGTTCAAATGCTCTATTACTGAAATACTACTCAGCCTCTGAAGTATTATTCTTGAGAAAAATAGAGGGATAGGGGATTTAACTCAGAGGCTAAATACCATGTATGAGGTCTGGGGTTTAGTCCCCAACACCCTGCCCCCCCCCCAAAAAAAAAAAAAGAGAGAGAGAGAGGTAGAGATACTTTGCCAGGAATACTTATTTATTGGGTCATTTTTGATAAGGAAGACAATTTTTGCATTACCTACTAGATTTTTAAACTATATAATGCACATCTAATTATAGCTGTCCTTCAAAATACGGTTAAAGACAATTATTTAAGTGCTGTGGGCATGTGAAACAACATTTAAAAATTGCTGTAAATCTGCTTCACTGTAACACATTGATTATTCAGTGTTACATGTAAAAAGCTTCTGTAAATAATACAGCTTTACTATATCCTGAATTCGACTTGTAAATAAGTGAAATAGTTAACAGTACTTTGCCTTTGTAAGGTTTCAGTTTTTCTGGATGAAGTTAAATGTCCACGTTTCTTACGTGAACTGCCACAGAGCTTTTTCAAATTTAGAATTTCGTGGCTTGGAGTAAGGTGTTCACCCTATACACAGAATGAGAGAGAAAAAATTCATTTTCCTGATAGCCACTAGGTGGTGGTCTTACATGGTGGAGTCTAAATTTTAGTGGTTGTAAAAACTGAAATGGTTGCCCAAATTAAGCAATGTGAACTCAACAGTGATATTTAACCATGTAAGGGATGTGGACTGGCAGTGTCCTTCACTGAAACATAGGCTGTAAAATGAGACAGGTTTCCACTATTTTACAAGGGATTTTCTTCAGATTTGTGGAAATCAAATTAAGATAATATTTTCATGTTTATTATATTTATGCTGACTTGTTAACATTTTTGCTGCTTATGGTAATGATTTGAATTATGTGTTACTTAGGGTCAGGAGACCAAAATACTTAAGAATAACTGAATGTTTTTGTGATTGAATTATTTGTTTTACATGTTAGACATGTGAATAAATAAAATTTTATGTAGAGCAAATATGATTTTGTGTAGTTTAATTTAGGGGAGGGTATTTGACTTTTTGGAACACCATGGGCTTTGAAGTCAGAGAACCTGGTTTTGAATAATGACCATTTATGTTACAGTGTTAGCTTTTCATTGCTTATGACCAAAATTCATGAAAAGAACAACTAAGAGGAGGAGAGATTTATTTCGGCTCCTGATTTCAGAGGATTCAGGACATGATCTCTTGGCTCCAAGGCAAAACATGGTGGAAGGTGGTTGACCAGTCACAGAATTTAAGGACGTGTAGGGTTTGAGTAGCAGAGAATATATTTATTATGAAGGAAAAGTAGTACACACTTGAAAGTGGGGTGTGGGCCATCTCAGTGAGTTGCCTCCTCTTGGTCTGGGCTTTTGACATACATCTGCAGGGGGACTGTGGCAAAGGGCCTGAAGGAGCTGAAGTCAGGGCCCAGTTATGCAATTCCACACTAGTGTTCCTTGTGCTTTTTTGTTGCCCTCACCTCTTCTAATCATGCTTTTCCTACCTTGCATGTCTCATTAGCATCTTTAGTCACCACCCAGGAGCCTGCCTTTTACTATTGAGAGTAAAGTCATTTCTTGGTCACCAGTCTTTATGTGCATACTCCATAAGGGAATGGTTCCCCCAGATGCCTGCGGCTATCTTGAGTTTTGACAGACTGGACAAGGATGCAGGTGAGAGGATATGGGCTGGGTTGCTCAGGTGTTGCTTGTTCTTTATTGCAGCGATTTATGAATTTTTTTTTTTGGAACTCAGTGTTCTCTCTGTATGCCTAAATTTTGATCTTGGTAGTGGGACTTTAGTTGTGGGATATAGATATTTTTGTAGGAAATGTCCTTTATTTGCTTTGTTAGAATACAGAATTTGATGGTACAAAGGAGCAAATCTGTGTGAGCAAATCCAAACAGCATAGTTTTAGCTTAGCATTTTTTAATTTAGAGTGCTTTTTTTTTGATATGGGGGTACGGGGGACTAAACCCGTGGGTGCTTTACCACTGTGCCACCCCCCCCCATCTTAACCCTGTAGTTAGAAATACAGTTTTCATAAATTTCATTAAATGTAGTTGGAATTAGAGGAAAATCACATTCTGAGGAAGACTGGGGTTGAATTCTAAACCTACTCTGTTGTAGCTCTGGGACCTTGGATGAGTATGTAACCTCTCTGACTTTTATTAGAATTGAGAGTATTAAATGAAATATTTGAAGGTTTAACATGTATGTCAGAACATATATGATGATATTTGGCATAGTGTTTGAACTTAATAGATGTTCAATAAATGTATTGTTTCGTAGAAACCCAGTATAACAAATAATATTTTATAATTTTTTTTCTTTTTTTGATACGGGGGATTGAACTCCGGGATACTTGGCCACTGAGCCACATCCCCAGCCCTATTTTGAATTTTATTTAGAGACAGGGTTTCTCTGAATTGCTTAGTACCTTGCTTTTGCTGAGTCTGGCTTTGAACTCTTGATCCTCCTGCCTCAGCCTCCCAAGCCACTGGGATTATAGGTGCGGGCCACCACACCCGGCATAGTTTATAATCTTGATTGTCTTTCTGTACACATTAATAATATTCATATAACAACCAACAGAGAGAAAATAAAAAGAATATAATTCACCCAAATCTCTTTAATCCTGGGTTTTAAACCTGTATTCTTTTACAGTACTTCTCAAAGTGCTATACCTGGATCCTGGGAATCCTTGAAGTCCTTGCAGAGATTCTGCAAGATCAGAACTGTTTCCATAATAATACAATGGCATTTGCCCTTTTTCCAGCATTGAAATTTGTATTAATGATGCAGGAGCATTTGTGGGTTCAGCTGATGGTGCCTTAGCACAAACCAGACCAGAGGCACTAAACAGCCCCAGACAGCACCCTCAATTTAAAGAACAAAATGATAGTTTCATTCAAGAATGTGTTTGATGAAACAGTAAAAACTAGTTATTTTATTAAATCTCAGCTTTTGAGTACATGTTGCTTTTAAGGTTGTGAATGACAAAATAGGAAGCATCCCTAAAAACACTGCTGCTACATACCCATGTACCGTGGTTTTCTACTTGAATTATGAATTTAACTTGCTTCCTACCCCGCCCCCATGAAACAACATTTTTACTTGAACAACTAACTGAATATGGTTATTCAGACCTGGGCATTTAACAGATGTTTCCTCAAAAGTAAATGATGTGAGCATGTTAACTCAAGAAAGACAATTGATGATATTTGTTACCAATAATAATTCAAGGTTTCAGGCAAAAATTAGAATTTTTCTTTTTTTTTTTTTTTTGGTGTATGCCAGCCTGACATTCATAGCTTCTTAGTGTTTGGATTTAACTGATAATATTGTTGGTGATACTAACAAATTTGATTTTTAATTTTTGTATAATAAATTGTGACATTTTGGGAAAGCTCTAATATCCAGAGAACACACGTCCAAAAATGTGAGATTCATTCAAAGTACATAGACTGGTGGATTTTGGTATAACAGTATACAGTGTATTTATTTAAAATAGTTTCAGATTCCACATTGCAGCAAACTTAAGAAATGAATAATTGTTGAATTTGCAGAATCAAAAAGGAATATCTACAATTACCTGAAAAGAATAGTGAAAACACACCTTCTTTTTCTAATTGTGTTGGCATGAACTTGGATTTTCAAATATTCTTTAGCCATATAACAAATTACATCAGATTGACTGCAGAAGCAGAGATGGGAATCTAGTTGTTTTCTGTTAAATCAGATTTGTTTTTTTTGGGGGGGAAGTACAGGTGTGAACCCAGGAGTGCTTAACAACACTGAGCCACATCCCCAGGCCTTTTTTTATTTTGGGGCAGGGTCTTGCTAAGTTGCTTAGGGCCTCGCTAAGTTGATGACGCTGGCTTTGAACTTATGATTCTTCTGTCTCAGCCTCATAAGTTGTAGTAGGTACAGGCATGCACTATTTTTAAAGAGATTTGCAAAAATACAACACAGTCATTCTCACTAAATTGTTTTATTTTTGAAACCGGTCATTTTTTGTTAAAATGTTATATGTTATCATGCAATGTTTTTATTGTCTTAAAAAATGATTCTAAATATTTTAAAGTTTTCTCAGTGTTATTCCGATATGGTAAATACAGAACTAACTCATCAGCAAAAGTTCTTTTAGTTCTTCAGTAATTTTTGAGTACAGAGGTATCTTGAGACCCAAAGTTACAGGGGTGCTACTCATTTCTTCTTACCAGCTGTTATCCACATGAATATTTAGTTTTTGGTTGAAATGGTATTATAAACCATAATATAATTTATTAATCCTGTTAGTAGTATAATGTATTAGTTGGTATAAATTTAGTACTGAAAAAGGCAAATCTCAGTTCAGATAAAACAATTTTTGAGGCTTTTGTCAAATTAAGTGACAGGGTAGATTTAAGCCCACCATATTGTTGGAAATCTATTACACACACACACACACACACACACACACACACTTACACACTCACTCACACTCACTCTCATCCTTCCATGCACATCTATCCTTAGAGTGTGCCCATTGACCGTTATTGTATAAAGGTTTCCCTTGAAAACTGGTTGCTGCTTTCTTCTTTTAGTATTTCTAAATGGTCTATTCCTTTCCAAGTCTGTTATGCTATGACCCACGTAAGTTGTAGTTATTAGCTTGGAAGATTAGGTAACTTGGGAGTCAGTGATTGGCTGTACCATGAAAGTAACTTAGAAGAATTCATCTCTGCAAAGCACAGTGACCTAAATCAGACAGGTACTCACTGTCCCTGGACTTCAGGGAACTTACTGCATTACATTATCAAAAGCAAGGCGTTTCCTGTGTTACTATGGAGAGGTTTCGTCTGAAAGAGAAGTTACGTGTATGTATCTAGCTAAGGTCCTATATTTTATTTATAAGCAAACTTGAATTTTTCAAAGTTTAATAGTGAAGCTTGGAGAAATGTCAGACTTGATTAGCACTGGCTTAGAATAGTATCATCCTCTGTGCCCTTGGCTGTGGAAGTCATCTGCTGAAGAGTAAATCCTGTGTAAAGTTAGAAATGTTGGTAGCATCTTTATTGTTCTGTAAGATTAGTTTTGCCATAGTAAAAATTACTTGAATGAAGCTTTAAAAATTGCTTGATTAAGATATTAGGAGAGAAATCACTTCATCTTAGTGATTAAGTATGTTTTGAAGCTGAAGTTTTTGATAGCTGTAAAATTTGGTTAAGAGTCATAATAACCATAATTTATGGGAGATGTTAGTTTAGTTAGTATAGTTTATAGGGCTGTAGCTGTATGTCTTACATAACAGAAAAATTAATTTCTGATGGGAATCTCTGATGACTGTTTTAATAATGGATTTTGTAAACCTCAGGATGTCAATGAGGGTATTATACTAGATTCCTGGTATATTTTTAAATAGTCTGTTAACATTCTTTTTTCCTTAATTTAATGGCTTTGGTATGCTAAGTCTTATTTTTTATAATGTAGTCAACAAAAGTATATATTTTTTTTCAGGCAAGATAAGTGATTATAAGAAGAGTTAGTAAAATGTATTATGTAGTTATTTGTTTCTAGCAAAACCAGATTTGTTTGATTTTGTTGGGATTCCCATTTGTGAATTGAATTTTGACTTTATCATGTGTTGATGCTGAACTTTGAAAAAGTTATAAGCTGATTTATTAAATTTCAAAATATGGAGTACCTATTTATATTTGAGCTTTAATTGTGTCCAGAAGGAATCTTTGAGTGAATACAATATAAGTTTTTTGCAGAGTCTTGTCCTTTGAAACATATAGTTTAACACATATTTATTTAAGGACTTAGAGCAGATAAGTACTGCTTGCGTCTGGAAAATGCACTGGTGACCATGACAGGCAAGGTTCCTCATTTCTTGTAACTTATTATTGGACCTGGGAGACAGTTAAGAAAGTTGTTACATAAATTTGTAATTATAAGTTAAGAAAGAAAAAATGCTGTATGTTTTCAGCATATATTGTAATGACCTTGTTCGTAGTGTAGTAGATAAATATCTCAGGTAACTGGTACTCTAGAGACCTGGCTTTCAATTTTAGTTGTTTGACTGAAAGTGTGATCTTGATAATGTTTTGTGCATAAATTTTGTGTGCATCTTTCATGTTTTAGATTTTAAAAAAAGTGAACTGGAAAAATAAAGCCCATTTCATTTTCTGAATCTGAGATCTTGTTTATTCTTTAGGAATGGCAAAGATAACTCATTACCTCTGGATTTCTTTTGTTTTTTATTTGGTGCTGGGGATTGAACCCAGGGCCTCTTGCTTGCGAGGCAGGCACTCTACCAACTGAGCTATATCCCCAGCCCCACCTCTGGATTTCTTATGGGGAGTCAGTTGTAAGTTAAGTGCTAAGCTGGACATTTGATTATATGACAGTTTTCCATTCACTGAGGTATCGGCAGTATGTGTAGTTAAAAAGTACGCACTGGTTGAGCTTTCGTTGAATGAATGGTTGAGGTTCCTAGGCTTCAAGTGAGTCTTCTTTCACAGTTCAATTCCTGAGGAAGAGAGGAGTTATCAAGGGGAAGCACAAACACAAGACCATGTTGCTGAGAGATTTCCTCACTTCCTCTCCTATTGGGTTTCAGTAGGAAGATGTAGTAGAACCGTAAGGATACTCAGCTAATGGCACCCAAGCAGATAGAAGATGGGGGGTCTCAGCAGAGTATTTCTGGACCTTCTTTTAGCTGAAAAACATTTTCTGAATCTTTGTGGTCTTTCTTACCTGATCCTATGCAGAATGTTTGTTTTTCTATACTTTTTAATTATTAAAAAAGTTAAGAGGGAGTTATAAAGTAGCCATTTTTGGAAAGAGATAGTTTTTGCTAATTTATACATACATGATAACCCTTAAATAAAGGATTCCTGTGTGTGTCTTGGTGTGTCTACCGATTAAAACTTGGAGTGTGCGCATCTCCTCATGGAAGTATGTGACAACTATTTGTGACTTACAATTTCAGGTAGAACCCTGAGGAGGTTTTCAGTTGTCTGTCTGTGACTCTTGTACTCTGTAACAGTCTGACAGCATGGATCCTTTTTGTTATTGGAGGCTATTACTACTTTTGCTTTTTTTTTTCTGGCCCTTGGAAACTTTCTTCAAATTCAGATTGTCTAATTGAAATTCACATTTCAATCAAAACCATGGCACTTGGAAATCTCAAATACCGGAAGAATAAAAAGACACCCAAAGTATATTAATATGCAGGATTGACTCACTCTAATCCCAAAGAAATTATTTAACCTGGGTTTCAAAATTTCTTTTATAAAATGATTGAGAACTTGTGCTCTACCAGGTTATGTACCGTGTTTATTTAGCCGTTCCTCTATTAAGGTTATTTCCAGCGGTTTCCTATTACAAGTGCTGTTGCAGTAGTGCTTTTCATATACAGAGATTTAAAACTTTTTCTGTTATCTTAGATGTTTAATACATTGTTCTTTATGTTAACGTACAATGGTAGCATTGTCACCTTATTGTATAAATACAAATTTGAAACCAAGTCTAAATGATTTCCTTTAGAAGGAGTCCATCCTACATTGGTATAATTTGTATGCCTTTAGTCTTACTTTTTTTTTTTTTTTTTCTTTTTTTTGGTACTGGGGATTGAACTCAGGGGCACTCCACCATGGAGCCACATCCCCAGCCCTATTTTGTATTTTATTTAGAGTCAGGATCTCACTGAGTTGCTTAGGGCCTGGCTAAGTTGCTGAGGCTGGTTTTGAACTCGTGATCCTCCTGCCTCAGCCTCCCGAGTCACTGGGATTACAGGTGGGCGCCGCCCGGCTTCCTACATGTTTTTGAACATTCCTGGTGCTATGGCTTTCTTTCTTTCTAGGTAGGCTTTATAACTAATAACCTTTGAGACTCAGCTGGGGTTGAAGTGAAATATTTTGATATCAAGGGTTTCTTTTACTGTTACTATTTTTAGTTTTCTACTATATTTTTGGAGGCAAAAATGAGAAAGATTTTTTTCTAGATCCAAATTTTCAAATGATATCAGGGGACTGAAATTTGAATTAAAAAAATAAATGTTTGATGTAATAAAAAGTGAAGCACTGTAATTGTTTTTGCTCTTTAGTCTTTTTTGCCAGTGAGGTGATTTTAGCAGTTCCAGGTTTTCCTTTACAGGTGTTTAATATGTAAATACAGTTTTTGTAAACTTTTAAAAAGAACACAAAGTTGTATTCTACATGGAGTATTAACTTATTCTGTATTAAGAAATATGACATAAAGCAGTATCCTAAAATTATAGGATTTAAAACACACATGCTTCTTTCAGAAAAGCATTGCCCCCTTGAAATATCCCATGACCCTACTCGGGGATTTCAGTATGTAGCCACATATACCCTGTAGACTTTTGGATTACTTACCCTGTGGCCAGTGTGGCTGGGCATCATGGTGCTGCTGTAATCCCAGCAGCTTGGGAGGCTGAGGCAGAAGGATTGTGAGTTCAAAGTCAGCCTCCAGCAACTTAGCAAGGCCCTAATCAACTCAGCGAGACCCTGTCTCAAATAAAAATTAAAAAAGGGTTGGGGATGTGGCTCAGTGATTAAGCTCCTCTGGGTTCAATTCCCTGTACAGAAAAAAAACAAAACAAAACAAAAAACGGCAGCCAGTGTGTATGGTCTGCTTGATGCTGGCATTTATAGAAGATGCTGCCTTTCCTATTCATTTTCACAGTTGAAAAGCTTGGTAATGCTCTAAGAGAGGGGGGAAAGGCATGCGTAACACTCCCCCCGCTTTTTCATTGTTAGTGCTGTAAGGTTTTTAGGCTTTAAAAATTTTAATTTCAGTTTGTTAGGCAAGTTATACATGAAAATATTCTGATTGAAAACTAATGATAATAAAATAGCATTCTAACTTGACTTTCTTTCAGGCACAGTTCCTTTTCCACAAACAAGTAGTTAACAGTGTGGTGTGAGTCCTTTTAGACCTTTTCCTTAATA
Organism: Glaucomys volans; assembly: GCA_020662805.1. NCBI lineage: Eukaryota > Metazoa > Chordata > Mammalia > Rodentia > Sciuridae > Glaucomys > Glaucomys volans. The sequence goes on from JAJEJO010000864.1 coordinate 195,813, forward strand.
TTAATAAATATGTATGGAAACATGAACATATGGAAGTAAAATTTTGGTTTAGTTCTGTGAGCTTTTAACTTGTGATCTTATTTTATTTCTCTATAATTTACTTTTTCACTTAATTTGTACCCTTGATCTTTTTGTCTTAGTACATTTAGATCTACTTCCACTTTTTTTAGGTCTGTTTTTCAAACAGTGTCATAGTGTTCCTTGGTACACGATGTGTACAGGCTGTTCCTCAGTGTGCCGTCTTTCCATTGATACATTTTTGTTCCATGCTTCTCTTTATCAGGAATACGCCATAATGAAAATGAGAGTTCAGAGAGGTTGAATGACTTGCCCAGGGCTTTACAGATAACATCTAGTGGGAGTAAGCTGAGTAGACCATGAGAGGAGATGTTGATGGACACCCTGTTTTTACATTCCAGTTTTTGCACATATGGAAATATTTTTCTGTGATAGATGTTTAAAGGTCAAAGGGTATGTGGTTTTTTAACTAAATATAGTATTATAATGTGAATTTATTATAAAATAAATAATAGATTGCCTAAGTTAAGCTGTTTTCAGTGGTAACTAAGTAAGGTCGTTAGTAAATCTCAATATATAAATATGGCTGCAGAGAAATAAATTATTTGCTTGTTTGAAGATGAGAGTTAATTGTATTGTTTTGCTTCCTATCCTGGCAGTTGTGCTGGCTAAATGAAAGTTTGGAATGGGAACTGTTAGTTCCTTTTGGAATAGACAGAATGCTTCCTCTCAAGATACAATTTCTGCCTCTTAGGAGAGAATTTGTCTTTTGTCCCTATACATATGTGCTTAGGAACTGGATGGCATGCTGTTGTTGAAGAAAAGCTAATGGTTTTAAAGTATGACTTGGTTAGAGGTTGCTAATTCATATGGAAGTAAAATTTTGGTTTAGTTCTGTGAGCTTTTAACTTGTGATCTTATTTTATTTCTCTACTCATTCTTGGACCTTTGTGGCATTAGGTTGGTTTCCTGCTTGACCTTTCCTTATTACTAAGGAAGTGTGAAGAACTATGAGGCCATTGGATTAATCATACATACTGTTGTCTCCTTCCTTCCTAGTCTTTTATGTGAAATTGGTGCGATCTACTTAGCCTCTTTCCCCTCTTTTAAATGTGGAGTCTTAGCAAGTCATATGCCTTCTCTGAGTTTCCTATATAAATCAACCATCAGTGTTTCAGAATCATATATATGTATCTCTTGATAGCCAAATCTATTTTGTTTGGCTATTAGAAGGTCTGTTTCTTACTATTCTGTGTGTGCCTAGTTCTGAATTTTGGGTAGCAGATAGAGTTTGGATAGCAGGGGATTTATTTGAAAATTTAAGCAAATCAATTCAGGTTGAGTTTAGACAGTGTGAATTCAGACATTAAGGGTTTGGATTGTTAACTGGGTGTGGTGGTACAGTCTATCATCCCAGTTACTTGGGAGGCTGAGGCAGGAGGATCCCAAGTTGAGGCTAGCCTCAGCAACTTAGACCCTAAGCAACTTAGGGAGACCCTGTCTCAAAATAAAAAAAGGGTTGGGGATATGGCTCAGTGGTTAAGCACTTGCCCCTGAGTTCAATTCCTGGTAAATAGTAATGATAATATAAATAAATAAAAAATAAAACTTGGATATTAAAGGAAAATCGTATATAAAATTACTTTGTGCGTAAAGAAGGCCTCAAGTGCAGGTTTATCACTGTTAGGTTTGGGACTCCTCCAACAGCCCATGCTGAACACGTGTCCAGAACCAGCTGCAGCTGGTCGTGCTTGAACCTAGAACTGAACTTTTCAAGAGAAGGGTCTTCATTCATCTTTTCTGTCTGTGGCACACCATCGTGTACTAAGTTCATAATATGTAGTTATGATGATTATAATGTCCCTTTCAGAGTTGTTAGAAGTTGACAAGGAAGTTAAAACTGAAACTCTGTTCTCTTAACAAAGAGTCTATATAGTTGGGTGTGGTGGTGCACACCTATAATCCCAGCAACTCTGGAGGCTGAGGTGGGAGGATTCCAAGTTTGAGGCCAATCTCAGCAACCTAGCAGGGCCCTATAAAATAAAAAGGGCTGGGGACGTAACTGTGGTAAAGTGAGTGCTTCTGTGTAAAATGCTCAGGACCAAAACAAAACAAAACCAAAGAAAAACCCGAACTATTTTACATTAGATATTACAAAAATATATTCTTTTTGTTGTACTGAAGAGTGGAACAACATAAAAAGATTGATAAAGGTGAATTTTCACAACTGATAAGTAGACTTTCCCTAGAGTTTAATATTTTGGCATAATTCTTCCTTCCTTCCTTCCTCTCTCCCTCCCTCCTTCCTTCTCTCCTTTCCTCCTTCCCTCCCTCCCTCCCTCCCTCCCTTTCGCTTTGGTATCAGAGATTTCCTTAGGACCTTACTTAATTGCTGAGGCTGGTTTTCAACTTGAGATCCTCCTGCTCCAGCCTCCTGAACCACTGGAATTACAGGCATATGCCACCATGCTTGGCTTGGCATAGCTTTTTTGGGGGGGGAAAAGAAAATTCCAACTTTTTATTGGCTTAGTTACCTTACAGTGAAAATGGTACTGTATTTGGGTCTGCTTAGTGTTGACATTGGTGTCTGAACTGTAATCCAGTCTAATGTTGCTGCTAGAAGGCATAAGAGCAAAAATCAAGAAAGTCTTCCATATTTGGCACTTAAGTGTCCCCTCACAATAGATTTTCGATGAATCTCTGGCCCTGGAAGGTCTTTCTGTTGAGAATAAAGTGAGTATATTACCAGTTATTTAGTAACTTCCACAGAAGATCATTTAAAATTATTGGCCACCTCTGTTTTTACTGAGAATTTTAAACTGTGACTTAAAAAAAAAAAAAACAAGCCTATAAATATACCTTAGGAAGATGATCGTCGGCTCTGAAAATTCATTTCTTTGAGAGAAAATTAAAAAAAAAATTTTTTTTGGCCACTTTGAATAAGGCGTGTTTTCAGTATGTGTTGATTTCACAAGTAACTAAGAATAATTTGTTTTTAGGGTCCTGATGAAGAAGCTGTTGTGGATCTTGGCAAAACCAGCTCAACTGTGAACACCAAGTTTGAAAAAGAAGAACTAGAGAGTAAGTTTTTTAAAAATAACATCCTGAGTTGGGGCTGCGGCTCAGTGGTAGGGTGCTTGCCTGAGTTGGGGCTGTGGCTCAGTGGTAGGGCGCCTGCCTGAGTTGGGGCTGTGGCTCAGTGGTAGGGCGCCTGCCTGGCACGTGTGAGGTACTCGGTTCGCTTTTCAGCACCACGTGTAAATAAATCGATAAAATAGAGGTCCAAAAAATTTGGAAAAGGAAAACAAAAGAAAAAAGAAAAAAACACAAACCGTGTTCTCATTCAAGGGCCTGAAATTAAAAATAGAATAATATGCTTAGTAGCTTAAATTGCTGATTGATTGATCTTTAAGTTTTACCTACTATTTCACAAGACATTTTTCTTTACTGTTGTGGGGTAGAGCACTTAGAGGGGGCTGGACACTTAGTTCTAGTGTGGGGTGGAGAATAACAGTGTAGCAGACACCCATGTAACTACCCCTTGGGTCTAGAAGGGGAACGTTCCCTGATCATTTACTTGCTAGAAAGAATCTATCATGGCATAAGATGAATTTCAGAGAGCCTCTCAGATCTCACTGATCATTACTGTTACTTGGAAAACTGAAAGACCACAGTTACAAAATCAGTTAATTCTGTTTTTTTCGTTTCTGGCAGACTGGGTAATTTGCATTATGAGCATGCCGGAGTGTGAGACTAGTAAGCCACAGTTATCATTAGTTGTCATCTGCATACTTATAGGTCTGTTACATCAGCCTCTTAAAATGCTTCAGTAACCCCTGCACAAAATTGTGGAGCAGAGGAGTTACTGGCCCATCCACCTTCTGTAGGCAGGAAGAAATCCTGGCAAATGGTTTCTTTTTTCTCTTTCTCTTGAAGTAATTTTAGATATACAGAGTAGCTGCCAAGATAGTACAGGGCACCTCCTGAGTGTACTTCACCTGGGTTCTCCCAGTGTTAGGAAAGTTGATTTTGCATAGTCAGACATTTGTGAAAATGTAGAAATGAACTAGGTTAATAGTAGTTGGTTAAATGCTAATTTACTATTAACCAAACCATAGATTTTATATAGAATTCACCAGTTTTTCCCCTAATTTTTTTTTTCTGTTCCACGATCCAGTTGATCCAGTTCAGGATTCAACCATACATTTAGTTGTTATGTCTCCTTAGTCTGATAACAGTTTTTTTTTTCTTTGTCTTTCATGACCATGACACTTTGGAAAAGGAGTGATTAAATATTTTGTACAGTGATCCTTAGTTTGGATTTGTCTGATGTTATCACATGAATAGACTGACATGGGTAATGTACTGTGGGAACAATTTGCCCATCTCTGTGCATCATGTCTGTGGGCAAGTCATGTTGTGGGTATCAACATGACTTATTAATGATGATGTCAATTTTGAACACTTGATTAAGGTGCTATTCATAGCAAATGTTTTGATAGACATTTTGGGGTCTCTTTAGGAACTGCATGTTAAAAATCTGAGAACTGGTTGTATACAGACTCTTAATCTGTTGCTTTTAACAGGAGGTGGAAAGATAGATAATAATCCTCATTTACATCCTGAGATTTATTTGTTTATTTTCAAATAACCCAGTTATTTATAAGTCTGGGTTTACTAGGGCTTCTATAAAGAAGGAGACAAGCTGTAACAGAGGACACTAAAGACAAAGTGAAAGCAGACAAAGCAATAAGGCCCAATCTTCTAATCTTTGAATTCTGGAGTATTCTTATCTATTTTATCTGGCCTTTCTGAACTGCAATCTCAGAGAATTTATTTTTATCTTGGTGCATTGTGTGCCAAGACCCATTAGTACTAATTGGAGTAACAACTTTGTAATTCCCAGTGCACAGGGATAGGAATTTGACTCTTTAATTTCCACTTTTCTTGGCGTTCAGAAGGAAATACTTTCACTAAAATAAAATGGTGAAGTCACTGAGTTTTGTCCGTTTTGTTTCTTTGCTGGTATAATTCTCATGAAGTGGAATTTACCCCTTTAACCTATACTCTTCATGGTTTACATTCACTGGCTTGTGCAACTGTCTGCTTTAGTTCCAGGAAATTTGTCATCCCCCCCAAAATTCCTGTATAATTAGTTTTTAAATTCAGAATTTTTTGGAAAAATTTTATTTTTAATAATTGAGATTTAATTTCTATAGAGATTCATCACATGCTTATTACTGTGTGCTAGACAGAGTGCTGGGTACTAGGAGATATTTAAACAAACAATTTTAGTTCAGTGTTATTTCTGTAAATCTAGTCTGCTTTTATTCTAAAAGATGCTTATTCACTTTATGTATTTATTTTGGTATTGGAGATGGAACCCAAGGGTGCTCTACCACTGAGCTGTGTTCCCAGCCCTTTTTATTATTATTGAGACAGGGTCTCATTAAGCTGCCGAGATTGACTTCGAACTTGTGATCCTCCTGCCTCAGCTTCCTGAGTGGCTAGGATCACAGGCACACGCCACGAGCTTGGCTGCTGATGCACTGTGTTGACATTAATGTAGTGCCAACTGAAACAGATATTAAGTGTCACCTTTTTTGCCTTAGCTGGAAACATGAGCCTCAGGTACTACCCAAACTTTTTGCTGTTCTATGCTTGTCCAAAAATGAACTCAGTATGTCCATGAGTATTGATTTTGGGGTTACAAGGATATTTTAGTTACCAAATTTACAAATATAGAATCAATGGACGATAAGGTAAATCTTATCTAAGGACAAAGAGTTCCTTGAAATATTTATTTCTTAACCATCTTAATGGAATTTGTTAGAAGAATATTATTAAATTCATTATTTTAGCATATTTAAAATTTTGTAAATAAAGACAAAAGTAACTATCAGATTTTTTTTGTGATTCACTTGTCTTGTGTCCCTTGTTTTGGGGGAAGGGGAATGGGGTTTGAACCGAGGGGTGCTCTACTACTGAGCCATACCGCTCCCCCAGCCCTTTTTATTTTTTATTTTAAGAAAGGGTCTAAGTTGCTGAGGATGGCCTTGATCTTGTGGGCGCCCTTGCTCAGCTTCCCGAGTCACCGTGGGCCACCGTACCTGACTCTGTGTCCCTTTTTTACTCAACGCAACTGAGAGAGGAACCTCTTTACTATTCAAATAAGTCATGTCCTTTCCTCTCAGAAGTTGACAGTAGTGTTGTTAGGTCTTTAGTTCCCTGATTCAGTTTCTTTTAATGGGCAAAAGCACATATTGCCTTTCATAACTTGGTTTTCTTGGTTAAAATATAAAGTCAGGATCATGCAATATCAGGAGTAGCTTTTTCTGTCTTAACAGCCTACAGTAACTGCATTGCTTTATCTTTTCTGATGGTTTCTACCCTTTGAGTATTTGGATCATTTTCATTTGATACAACCCTTAGTAATTTTGATCTTATTCTAAAACCTCTAAAAATAAATTAATATTTATAATTATTAATATATATTATAACCTGTATTACAGCATATTTAGTCATCACTAAAATGTACCCCTCAAAGAACTCTACTAATTAGGTTGGCCTTAAAGGTCGAAGGAATAAACTTATCTTTGTATAGTATTATTTCATATGGGCTTAGAGCTTCTTTCTCAATTTTTAGAGGTACAAAATAGTGCTTATTTACATAAGCATTATATCTCATGTGACTATTAGTGGTATTATCCCTTGGGCATAGTATTCTGTGTAGTATTCTGTAAAATAAGAAGGGTAACTGGAGACTCTTATTGTTAATTATATGAACTTGTATATAATTCTTTATTAGCATTGTAAATTTTGGTGCACTTTTGTGAATGCCAGTGCTTTTCCTTTTTGGAAACCACCCGTTTGTTTTCCTGTTTTTTTTACAGGTCACCGAGCTGTGTATATTGGAGTTCACGTCCCATTTAGCAAAGAGAGTCGGCGGCGGCACAGGCATCGTGGGCACAAACACCACCACCGGAGACGGAAAGATAAAGAATCAGATAAGGAAGATGGACGGGAATCTCCTTCCTATGGTAGGAGGAAACAGTTGTTCTGTTAACAGTTTGAAGTTCTTTCCCTAGAAAGTATCTTAACTTTTTAATTAAACCCTTTCTCTTAAAAATTGGGCATCTGCAGTAATTTAGCCACATTACATACATTGGAGATACCAATTTCAGAATTTTCTTTAAACAAGAAAGATATTTGGTTAGTAGGGTAAGATCTTGGTATAAGTGAAAAAATGAAGGTGGCTGACTTTGTTTTCTCCATTGTTTTTCAGCCTTGGCATAATAAAAGGTGGGCTTTGTCATTAACTTCCAATTTAGTTTGATTTTATTTCCTTCTCTCTGCCATATATTTAATTACTTACACATGTATTTGAACAGACATCTGGAGTACTAAGGTTCCTGGAAGGCATTGAAATTTTTGTGTGTGTGTTTCCTTTTAAACCCTATTTTTTGGCTAGAAGATTTTATTCATGAAACTGGATAACTTGATTATCCATGCAAAAAAGAGTGCTGTCATTTGACAGTATTGTCTATGCAGAAGGACAGGGTTTCATTTGTTAAATAAAAGCAGAGAAGTATACAAGTGCCAATAGCAATCAGAAAGGAAAAAGGGCATTAGAGGAAAGAGAATGTTATCTCTAATCTAATAGGAATTGATTGTAGTGATTTAAGTGGCCCTGAGACTCAGTTGGGAAAGAACACCAAAACCAACAGCTCTGCAGGCGTTACACTTCCTTAACAAGCAGGAGGTCTTCAGCTTGTAGGCCGTTATGGATCCATGTGCCATTTCTACACTGTGGTCTCAGTGAGTGCTTTCTAGTAAAGCTATGTGAGCTGCACCCTTGCAGGCACTTGTGTGCTATTCTAAAGCAAAGTCTTTGTGAAGAACCATCAGATGAAAAAATTACCATGTGTAATATAGCTATGACATGAACATAAGATAACTACTGATGGCCTAGTAGCATAAATATTCAGTGCCAAACATTTCATCTAGCCTTTGACATGTGCTATTATTTAATTTTTGCAATAGGGTTGTTTCTTGTTGTTGTTTGTTGTTGTCTTTTTGTGTCAGGGATATAATCCAGGGCTTCACACTTGCTAGGCAAGCAAGCACTGTATCACTGAGCTACACCCTCGGCCTTTTCTCAACAGTTTTAAAAGATATTATACATTTTATAGATTAGGAAACTTTAGCTCACAGAGGCGAAATGACAAGCATCTCTTCAGAACCTCTAAGAGACAATAATGATCTAATAAAATATTAAATGGTCACGTAGCCAGCAAAGACCATGTAGCTGGCAAAGGGAAAATGAATATGATTAGAAAGGATGGCTTGTGAACTTTGATATTAAGTAATTTTAGAAGTATTTCCCTGTTCCATGTGATGTACCTGTACAGTTTAGGATATCTTAGTGTCATCTGGGAGAGGATCAGTAAACTTCTACAATTCATACTGAATAAAAGGCACATAATATTTTTATGGATGGAAATGCTTTTTACTAAACTATGTTTACCTGTTCACTGAGGTAGACAACTTGATCTTTCAAGCAATGATATGGGATTAAATGTCTAAGTACAGTGATTTGAAAAATAAATTACGATGTTGGAAAGATATATGTTCCTGAAGTGGATTTATTTGGTTTTTAACTAACAATGTGTATCTTCCAAAGTGCTATGAATGATGTCTCTTCTTTCTTATTCTAAAGAGATTACACAGGATTTTTTATTGTAGATAAAATGAAATAAAAAGAACCAACTTTTCTTTCCCATTTTATTTTTACTTGATCCTTTTGGTTTATTCTCCCACTGGTTCTTCCCCCATCAGTTTTTTTTTTTTTTTAAAGAAACTTAAAAAATTTGTTCTAATTTGTTATACATGACAGTAGAATGCATTTTGACACATCATACATGAGTATAACTTCTCATTCTTCTGGTTGTACATGATGTAAAGTTATACAGGTTGTGTAATCATATATGCACATAGGGTAATAATGTCTGACTCATTCTATTATTCCTACCCCCATAACCCTCCCCTCCCTTCACTCCCTTCTGTCTAATCTAAAATGCCTCTGTTCTTCCCTAGGCACTCCCTCTCCTTATTGTGAATTAAACTGCATATCAGAGAAAACATTCGGCCTTTGATTCTTTGGGACTGGCTATCTTAGATTGATATTCTACAGGCTTATTTTGTTCAATGTAATGTTCTAAAGTTCCATCCATTTTTGTATAAATGATATAATTTTATTCTTCTTTATGGCTGAATAAAACTCCATTGTGTATATGTACCACATTTTCTTTTTTCATTCATCTGTTGAAGGACATCTAGGTTGGTTCCATAGTTTAGCTATGGTGAATTGAACTGCTGTAAACATTGATGTGACCTTGTCGCTGTAGTGTGCTGATTTGAAGTCTCTTTGTATATAAACATAGGAGTGGGATAACTGGGTCAAATGGTGGTTCCATTCCAAGTTTTCTGAGAATCTCCCTACTGCTTTCCATAATGGTTGCAGCAATGTGCAGACCCACTAGCAATGTATGAGTGTACCTCCCCACCAGCTTTATTGAGGTATAATTGAGAAAAATTCTATGTATTTAAGGTATGTAATATGATATGTGTACATTGTCAAATGATTACCACAGTCCAATTAATTAGTACATTTTCATGTCACACAGTTGTTTTTTTGTGTGTGTGGTAAGGACATTTAAGGTGTACTTTCTCAGTAGATTTCAAATATTCAATTCAGTTTTATTAACTATAGTCACCTTATTGTATATTAGGTCCTCAAAATTTATTCATCTTGTAACTGGAGTTGTATCTGCCCTCCCATTTAAAATAGATTGAAAACTGTATATAGTATATATAACAATAGTTCCAGATGTTGGGTAACAGGCAGCATAGGGCTGTGATAGCTGAAAGAAACCCATGAGATTGCCTGAGTTTATTGCCTAGAAATAGTTTCCAGGCCACAACATGGGGAGGGGGACCTGCATGGAGTGGAGCAGATTCTTAGTAGTCATGGGTTAAAGAAGCTATGGTGACAGAAGTAGAGACTGTTTTGAGCTCACTGAAATGAAAATACAGTACAGGCAAGTAATTGCTATAGAGTCTTGTACAGAGGGGATGTGGTTCTGATCTATGCATGTTTCTTTTAGCATGGAACTGTGCACAGTGATAACTGTTAGATGCACCTTAAGCAGTGCTTAGAGGCAAAATTGTGCCACTCAATCCTTTAATTAGAAAGGAAGGATGAAAGTGATTTAAGCTGTTGACTTAAGGAAAAAAGTAAAGCAAATTAAATTCAAAATGAGGAACAGACAACAAAAATAAAGCAGAAGTGGATGAAATAAAAATCAGAAAACCAGTAACAAAATTTAGTTCTACCAAAATTTGGTTCTTTGGAAAGATCAGTAAAATTAATAAACTTAAGACCATTCTAATCAACTGAGGAGGAAAAAAGTGATTTTCTGTATAGACCCTACTGAAAGGCTAAAAATAATAAGGAACATCATGAATGTCTTTGTGCCAGCAAAATGAATAGTTTAGATGAAATGGGCACATTTCTTTAAGAATATAAACCCACAGGACTGGGGTTGCATCTTGGTAGTAGAGTGCCTTTTTTGTATGGTGAAGCCTTGGATTTGATCCCCAGCACTTCAAGGAAAGAAAGAAAGGAGGGAGGGAGGGAGGGAGGAATGAAGGGAGGGAGGGAAGGTAAGAAGTGGGAGAGGGAGGGTATAAAGTCCCAAGCCAAAATATATTAAAGAAACATTAAAATAAATTGCGTTTGTAGTTGAAAAACATTGTCACAATGAATTTACTGCCAGATGGTTTCAGGAACGATTTCAAACAAACATGTAAGAAAGAAATAATAGTCTTTGCTAGAAAATTTAAGAGAAGGGAACATTTTGTAATTTCATTTTACGAATTTAGTATTACCCTAATATCAAAAGTAGACAGATGTTGCAGGAAAATGAAACTATAGACAAAATACTTCCTGTGAGTGTAGATTCAGAAATCCTGAACAAAATAAAAACAACTCTTACCAGCAGTATTTTAAAAGAACAATATGTCATAATAGAGGTAGCTGAACAACAACTCCAAGATATCTACATGCTAATCTCTGGAACATGTTTTGCCTGAAATGGCAAAAGGGACTTTGCAGACAAAGTTAAGGATTTTGAAATGGAGATGTTTTTCTGGATTGTGCAGATAGGCCTGATATAATCATCGATGTCTTTGGTAATAGAGGAGGTCAGCATATCAGACAGGGAATAGACATGAGAAAAGTAGCAAGTGGTTCCATTCTTCAGATCTGGAAAAGTTAAGGGATGGGTTTTTCCGCAGATACTCTGGAAGGAACCAGCCCCACCAACACTGTGATTTTAGCTTTGTAAAATTCATTTTAGACTTCTGGTCTGCAAAACTTTAATAGAATAAAATTGTGTTGCTTAAGCCACAAAGTTTTTGGTAATTCGTTATGACAAAAATAATATACTAATTTGGTGACCAACTGAGAGTGTAAGATTGGTTTAAAATGGAAGCACCTATCAGTGTAAGTAAATAGTGCAAAGGAGAAAAATTTTACAGTCATTTCAATAGGTCCAAAATAAACCTTTAACAAAATTCAGCTCCCTTTCATAATAAAACTTTAATCAAACTAGAAGTAGAAACTATTGCATAAAACCCTATAGTCAACATCACTTTTCTTTCCCTCCCTCCCTCTTTTTCTTCCCTCCCCTACCCTTCACTTCCCTTCCCTTGGAATTGAACCCAAGGGTGTTTTTTGCCACTGAACTACATCCAGCCCTTTTAATTTTTCATTTTCAGACAGGTTCTCACTTAGTTGCTTAGGACCTTGCTAAGTTATTAAGGCTGGCCTTGAACTGGAAATCCTCCTGCCTTGGCCTCCTGAGTTGCTGGAATTATAGGCATGTGCTACCACACCTGGCCCTGGCCCTTTTTATTTTTATTATGAGACAGGTTCTAATTAAGTTGCTTAGAGCCTGCTAAGTTGCTGAGGCTGGACTCAAACTTGTGATCCTCCTGCCTTATCCTCTTGATTTGCTGGGATTGCAGGTGTGTGCTTTCAACATCACATTTAATGGTGAAAGATTAATGCTTTTTCCCTATGATTAAGAAAAAGGCAAGATGTCCTCTTTGACTGCTTTTATACCACATTGTACTTGAGCACCTAAGAAAGGGCATACAGATTGCTGTGAATGAAGTGAAATTGTCTTTATTTACAGATACAGGATCATACAGGTAGCAAATCCAAAACAGCCTCCCAAAATATGGAAGGAGCTAAATGAGTTTAGTAAGTTTGCAGGCTACAACTCAATTTCTTTTCCCTCTAGGAGCAATGAATAATCAGATATTGACATTAACAATGCCTCTTATAGTAGCACCAATAATAGTCTTTAGGAATAACTGGCAACAGATGTGCAGGACCCAAATGTTGCAAGTTCAAAACAGTAGGAAATTCAGTCTTATTTTTGTTTCTTCTGCATAGGTCCCAGGGTATAGTATGAAGACCATGCCTTATACATACTAGAGCTTTTCAGATTGCCTCTCCGCTTACTCTTTAAATTTTCCTCTTTCTGGAGCTCTTCTTGTTAGACCTTCGTATTGTCTTCCATATTGCTTAACCTCTTGTGTTTTCTATCTTTGTTTCTCATTCTGTATCATTTCTCAGATCAGTCTTTTCCTTTAACAATTCCCTCTGATGTGCTCCTTAATCTGTTGTCATATCCTGTTTGTTACATCCACAGATGTATACTTGTAGTTTTGAGTTTTTCATTGGTTTTTGGCATTCGGAGATTTTCTTTTTTTCACTTGAACTTAGCTATATTTTCTATTTTTCTTGACCCTAGCGATATTTAAATGTTCTTTCTTGTCTCACATTCCCATTCCCATGTTTTTTTTTTTGTTTTTTTTTAATTTTTATTTTTGGGTACTGTGGATTGAACCCCAGGATGATTAAACCCTAAGCCATATCCCAAGCCCTTTTATATTTTATTATGAGACAGAGTCTCATTAAGTTGCTTAGGACCTCGCTAAATTGATGAAGCTGGGTTTGAACTTGTGGTCCTCCTCAGCCTTCTGAGTCACTGGGATTATAGGCATGTGCCACCATACCTGGCTCACATGTATTTATTTGTTTATTTTTGTGCTACTGGGGATTGAACCCAGGGCCTTGTGCATGTGAGGCAAGCACTCTACCAACTGAGCTATATCCCCATCCCTCCCATTTATCTATCTATCTATCTATCTATCTATCTATCTATCTATCTATCTATCTATCAATCATCTATTTATTTATGGTACTGGGGATTGAACCCAGGGGCACTCTACTACTGAGCCACATCCCCAGCCCTATTTTGTATTTTATGTAGAGGCAAGGTCTCACTGAGTTGCTTAGGGCCTTGCTAAGTTGCTGAAACTGGCTTTGAACTCCCAATCCTCCTGCCTCAGCCTCTCAAGTGCTGGGATTACAGGTGTGTGCCACTGCGCCCGGCCCATGTATTTTTGATGAGAAAAAATTCCTGACTTAGAGCATAGTATTCCATGTTTTGGATGTTGCTTATTTTTGTTTTAGATTAGTTTGTAAAGGTGATCTTGTGATATTCTTTTTTTTTGGTGTGGATTATTGTTCCCAGTTTTCTTCTAAAATTGTGATATTTTAATAGTCAAAAGAAAATATCGATAAAATTATTTGTTTATAGCAATTATTTCATTTTGAGAACTGTGAATGGATCTTTGAGTGAGTTGAAAACTTTGTATTTAAATTTCATTTTGTCAAGATACACCCTCCCAGAGAGTTCAGTTCATCCTTGGTACTGAAGATGATGATGAAGAACACATTCCCCATGATCTCTTCACGGAAATGGATGAGCTGTGTTACAGAGATGGAGAAGAATATGAATGGAAAGAAACTGCCAGGTAATGCTGCTGATTCTTACTTGTTAAAAATTGACTTGACTTGGTTTCTTTTAGTAATAATTACATTAAGTTGAAATTATGGGATATATTGGGTGCTTTAAATCAGTTAGCAGAGAATTCTTTGTTAGTGTCTGGAAATTTTATCTTTTTCTCCTTATTCTCAAATCTGTTTTTGTAGGCTTACTTGTGATAACTAAAAAAGAAAGTGTGACTGTAGACGTTGTGGACCATTGACCTAATTTGTGAAAATGTTTGTAATGAAAATTTTGTTTGGGTGAAGGTTTTTTTTTCTTTTTTAAAAATGACAAGTGTATCTTATTAAAGTTCAAAAATGGAAGTCATTATTTATAAAATATTTTTATGTATTATTCTTTAGATGGCTGAAATTTGAAGAGGATGTTGAAGATGGTGGTGACCGATGGAGTAAACCTTATGTGGCAACTCTCTCTTTGCACAGTCTTTTTGAACTAAGGAGTTGCATCCTAAATGGAACAGTCATGCTAGACATGAGAGCAAGCACTCTAGATGAAATAGCAGGTATTTAAGGTGTATAAAATTGCAAGTAATTGCATAAAGAAAATGAAGTAGCATTTTAAACATTTACATAACAACTTTGTTGAATTTCTGTTCTTTGTGGGGCAGTAGGAGGAATAGACATGTAAATGAAGATACTTTTTATTTTTGCCCCTAATAAGTTTTGAGACTAGACTGTTATATTAGGCAGATATGACTATAGTATCAAGAAGAGAATGACTAGTACCATAAGCAAGTATGGAGTCTTTCTCTGCAAATTCGGAGGAATTAATTTTTTTGTTTCTTTGTGTTTTGGATCAAGGTGTCTGGAGAAGCTCCACAGAGAACATTAATTGTAGAACTTAGTCATAAAATTTGAGGACATGGGAATAAGGAGCAGGGAGTACAAGAGAAAACGTGTTCTAAGGGAGGGGGCAGCAGGAGGAAAAGTCTAGGGAAGTATAGATAGGTGTGACTCAGGAAAGCCAATTCTATGTATACAGATACCTTAAGTAGTGGGAAAATAGATTGTGATGAATTTTGAATTATTGAGGGAAGATGATTAGATCTGGTGTAGGTATTTTGGTGATCACAGTGGTGGTTTAAGTTTGGGAGCAGTGTGATCTGGAGGGATGCTTCAGGAGTTCTGGCAAAGTATAGCGTAGCTTTAGATTAGGAAGAGGTTAGAAGTCAGTCATCCTGTTATTCTCTAGGGATAGACTAAGTAAGAAACAATGGTGACCTCAGCTGTGGTAGGTATTGCAATGCAAATGGAAGAAAGAGAGATTTGAAGGAAAATGTGGAAGTAAAAAGTAGAAAAAGACAGAATATAGCTATTTAGTCACTTAACTAAAATTCCTAAAAATGAAAATCAGGTTCAGAGAAAATCAGATATCAGAGTTTGATAGTTTGGCTTTCACTGTAGTATTTGATCTTCAAGAAAACATAAACTAACTGGAATTTCTCAGATTAAAATATTTCAGGTTTACTTAATCATTAGATTTGACCATGTACTGAAAATCTTTAAATTGTAAAAGTCCTTATTTTGTCTGGTATAAGTAGTTAAAAAATGGAGTTGGGATTAGGAATACTGAATGTGGACATGTGGGTCTTACTTTGGTTTTGCATTGAACATGTAATATAATGTAAATATTGTATAGATCATTGTTCACTTGCATGGTGAACTGTTGTCATTGTGTTATTGTTATAGTTCACCTGCTAGGTTGATTCCTCCAGTTTTCTTTTTTGGTACCGGCGTTTGAACTCAGGGGCACTCAACCACTGAGCTGCATCCCCAGCCCTATTTTTTGAATTTTATTTAGAGACAGGGTCTCACTGAGTTGCTTAGTGCCTCACTATTACTGAGGCTGACTTTGAATTTGCGATCCTCCTGCCTCAGCCTCCCAAGCCTCTGGAATTACAGGTGTGCGCCCCTGTGCCCAGCTCTTTCAGTTTTCTTTCAGAGTAATCTTATGATAGTTTTGAGAATTTGACTGCTGAAAAATAACACGGTACCACCATTTGAAAATATTTTTATAATGTAAAAATAGCCCAGTTACCACAGTGATGTGGAAGATGACATTGGCATCAATCTTCATATTTTACATCCCTGTCAGAGCCTGGTTATTTCTCCTCGTGAAAGTTAATGCCTCATGACATTTTATCTACTTATTTCCTCATTGTTTTTTATACCTCTGAAGGAGTAAGAGCAGAAACGTAGTTTGCTTTTCATTGTTAACTTCTGTATTCCTAGCACGTCATGAGCACTTAGTAATTACTGTCTGAATGAATGTGTCCAGCTATTCATCTACTGGAACAATTCGCAGGAGAAATATGAGATATTTTATAATAATATTGTTAATAGTATTAATAATTTAATAACATTGACATCTTGGGACATCAATATTGTTGAAGACTCAGCTTGATAGAATTTATTACATCCATACAGAAAAGCACTTTTCACCATAGGAAGGCTATGAGTGTAAAACAATAGCTTTTCTGTAAATATCATGGTGTTTAGTGAAATAAGAGTGTCTGCAATTTATTCACTTTTACTGAATGGATAATGTTCATATTTATCTTTATATTGTGCAATATTAGGAGAGACTAATACTTCTTAGAGCAATCTAAGGATCTCACTTTTGTTGAGGTTTCACTTTGGAATTTGTTTTTTCCTGTGTTACATTCATTTTAGGGTTTGCTTAACCACAATAACGGTTGTTTTTCCTTTGAATAGACATGGTATTAGACAACATGATCGCTTCTGGCCAGTTAGATGAGTCCATAAGAGAGAATGTCAGAGAAGCTCTCCTGAAGAGGCATCATCACCAGAATGAGAAAAGATTCGCCAGTCGGATTCCCCTTGTTCGATCTTTTGCAGATATAGGCAAGAAACATTCTGACCCTCACTTGCTTGAAAGGAATGGTGAGATAAGTTGTGGCATCCAGTTTTTGCTAACAATTCTAACAGCATTCCAGTATGTTACGATTAACATTTGGGAAAAGAAGGATGACATTTCCAGAGAATTATATAGGTTATTTGATAATTTTTTAATATAATGTTATTGATCCTTTTAGAAATGTCATTTCTTTACAACATGACAGAATCATCTGTAGAAATCACTTGGATAAAAGCAATTAAGCATTCATTCTGTTAAAATAGCACAGACTGGGGCTGGGGATATAGCTCAGTTGGTAGAATGCTTGCCTCGCAAGCACAAGGCCCTGGGTTCAATCCCCAGGACGGCAAAAGAGAAAGAAAGAAAAAAAAAAAAAAGGCACAAACTAATGTCTTTTAAGTAATACTTAAACATTACCACTGATTCCTTACCCTGAATTACTTCTCCTTCTGCTTTTTTGTTTCTATTCAGTGTATCTTGTTGTATACTTGATTAAAGAGGCATAAATTATGATCTCTAATTTTAATTCAGTTTTTTAAAAATTCTGAATCTTGTTGAACCTTTCTGCCTGTATTAGATTTTTTCCTGTTAATTTTTTTCCCTCCTGAATGTGCTGTATTTGCAGTGCATAAAACAAGTGTCATTGGCTTGGTTTCTGATTCCACTGCTCTTTACTTATACAGTTTGTGGAAGGTTTTTATGACAGGGCCTGTCTTACACCAAGGGTGACCTACTGGTGTCTTTTAGGATGCTGAGAGTGGCTCAGGCCCAGGTGCACATGCCCCAGCTCTCCACCCTCTTTCTGGGCTGGTAGCAGGTCATGTGGGATGTGGGAATAGTGTGTGGGAAGGGTGTTTTTATGTCCGTTTCCTCTGTTCATGTCTTCAGGCTGGCACATTGGAAGGGTTGCCTTTCCTTGTTTTCTTGTGTCTAAAGTAGAAGAATACATCACTAGGGTTCTATTTTGGTTCTCAAGGAGAACTCTGATGACAGTGAATCTGGAAGACCCAGGTGCAGGGATTAGAGTGGCTTATGGAGGGTCATTACGGCCTCTAACTGCTACTGTTACCCAAAGCTTTTGAGGATTATGGTCATGGTGAGTGGAGTGTGGCATGCAGTGTCTTTCTGTTGATCTTATCTGACCCTGGAATAATAATATGACTTTTAAGTGTTGTATAAACGAACAGCCATGGGTTTAATATATGTTGACAGTAATCATCTTTTGTAGCTCAGTGTAATATATTTAATCTGACTCTTATAAATCAGTTTAAAATTATGCCTTGATACATTTAAGGAACCTTTAGAGTAGGATCAAAAACTTAGCTTTAATTTAAAAGCAAACTGTATGACACTGTATACCTTTCTCTTTCATCTTTCATATATTGTATGTTTTCAAGTTTGGCAAACTGAATTCATTTACCCTGAGGCACCCTATTAAATCATTATTCTCCTAATGCAGTGGTTTCTGATCATCCTCTCATTTGTAATTTGATTCCTTTTAATCATAAGACAACAGCTGTTTTCTTGTAAATGCCATTTCATCATGTTATTTTGTTGTATTTGTAACCTAACAGTTTTTCTGCATGTAGTTTATTTTTCTTAACTAAATGGTTGTTATATGGATTAAAGGTTAATCTTTTAATATTTTGGGGGTTTCTTGAGCATGTAACTTTGGTCATTTAGGTCATATGGGATTGATTGTTGTATTTCTCATGTTTTTCCTAAGAAAAAAATGGTTCTCTTTTAAGTTGTGCTTAAATATACCTTAAAATGTACTTTAGTAGAAATACAGGGTGTTTAAGTATGCATGACCTTTTGAAATATTCTAGATTTACTCTCTTATTGTGCTGTGGGTAAAGTGCTTTATTTTTTTCTAGTTAATTCAAAGATTGCATATATTTCGTTAAATGTGTCTACCTATGTTAAACACTTTTAGGACATTTATTAATAAATACCTTTAGAGAGTCAATAATGAGTATCCTTTAAAATTGTCCTAATTCTCTTTTTAAAAAAATTGATACATCTTACATATTTAAACTTTACTTGAAAGCACTTCCAAACCCTTGGCTCAATGTTATAAATATTTAATACCAATTTTACATTGGAAATTATTAGGTAATATTAATGTGGGCTTTTAAGACATCTGTAGCTGTTTTGCATAATGTAGGAAAAATACACTAAATATAAATTATTAGTGCTGGTAAGTTTTTGTTTGGATTCTATTTTTTAGATTATTTTTATATTCTAAATTACCATTTGTTAAGCAGTAACTTTATATTGATTTTTGTTCTTTTTAAAAATGACACAGTATTGGTCATTCTAATTTGTAACAAAATATTGTCCCCTAACATGTCATTAACATTTTTTTAAAAAAAAAACCTATGTTCAGGGAATTCACTGCAGTTTAAATAACTTTTCAGTGATTTTCTAACATTTAAAATCTGATTGATGTGTTAACCCTCACAGCATGAATTTGAAATATTGGGCCTTTAAAACTTTGATTTATGGTGTAAATTGATTTTTGTGTCTCCATATGCCGTCTGCAGTGAACTTCATCGTTTCTCATTTATTTGTTTTATCTCAGGGGAAGGCCTTTCAGCCTCCCGCCATTCTTTGCGCACAGGTCTCTCTGCCTCAAACCTTTCATTGCGAGGAGAATCGCCTTTATCTCTTCTTCTCAATCATCTTCTTCCTTCTTCAAGAGGTGGAACCCCTGCAGGCTCGAGGTGTACAACCCCAGTTCCCACCCCTCAAAACAGTCCTCCTTCCAGCCCTAGCATCAGCCGCCTGACCTCCAGAAGTTCCCAACAGAGTCAGCTTCAGGCCCCAGAACTACTGGTTTCACCTGCCAGTGATGATATTCCCTCAGTAGTTATTCATCCGCCTGAGGAAGACTTAGAAGCACTGAAAGGCCAGGAGCAGAAGAATGAGGAAAATGTTGACTTAACTCCAGGCAACTATCCCAAATCCTCCATGTGTGGTGCTTTCTGCCTCTGGATCACTTGCACTTGGAATGCCTTTCAGCACATAACTTGAGCAGCATATGTAGATAATGCTAATTATTTATCTTGACTTCTGCATGTTTTTTTTCTTTGTTGTAGAAAAGAGTAGAATTATTAAAAAATTTGTTATTAAAAAAATTCACAGAATACACATAATTTAAGCCCTTCAAAACTTTTTACTGAAATTTTAGAGTTCAAGGCAATTAAGATTTTAATTTGCCTTAAATTTTTTTTTTTTTTTTTTTAAAGAATGGTGGCTTTTCTTGTATAGTTCACTTATAAGGCAAATGAACACATGTATAAAGACAATGAGATGATGTGCCTTTTATCTATTTGAGACTTTTTAAATAAAGACAGGATCTTATGTTCTTTTTTCTCATTTTGCCTCTGAGAAGATTGAGGTTCTCTGAAAACTGACTTCTGGAATTATTATTTCAAAGCTATTGTATTTTATAATAAAATTTAGTTGTCCTTTGTTCAATGTCATATCTACCTTTAATCCAAATTTTCCTTAAGATTTTTGGAACCAGAGTTCCTATAATTATGGTGAGGATGTGTTTTTTTTTTTTTTTTTTTTTTGGTACTGGGGATTGAACCCAGGGGCACTCCACCACTGAGCCACATCCTCAGCCCTATTTTGTATTTTATTTAGAGACAGGGTCTCACTGAGTTGCTTAGGGCCTCGCCAAGTTGCTGAGGCTGGCTTTGAACTCCCGATCCTCCTGCCTCAGCCTCCCAAGTGCTGGGATTATAGGCGTGCACCACCACGCCCGGTGAGGATGTGTTTTTTATGTGTAAATTAGAAATTATTTCTTACTGGGCAAAAGATTTACAGCTTATTTAAGGGCTGTAGATCTTGGTAATTTTGGTTCTTCTTATACATTGGTATATGAATATTCTCATAAGTTTTTCTATGTAATTTGTATTTGGTACTTCTAGTGAGTATTTTTTAACTCATTTCAGATAAGCATAATGATATACACTAATCCTAACTAGTGGTTTTTTTTGTTTTTTTTTTTTTTTTTCCTTTTTTTTGCAGTAGGGGGGATTGAACTCAAGGCCTTATGCATGATGGACAAGTGCTCTATCATTGAGTTACATCCCCAATTTTGTTTTTATTTTATTTTGAGACAGGGCCTCCCTACGTTGCAGAGGCTGACTTCCAACTTGTGATCCTTCCTCTTTCTCCCATGTAGGTGGGATTACAGGCTTTTGCCATCACCCTTGGCTAGACTTATGGTTTTAATCTCTTAAATATTATTACATTTCTCAAATATACTAATAATCTAACTCTTCAGTGACAGTGCAGGTATTCAATTATCCTATTCAATATACAGATTTGTATAATTTGGATATACACACCCATTTTTAAAAAGTCAAGAGAAGTTAAACTTTGAGTTACACAGCTAGTAAGTGACAGCCTAAATTCTGCTAATCCCTGTGTTCCTACCACTTTAGGAAAAACCTCTTTCCTCCTATTGGCTTTATCTAGATACACCAAGTACATTTAATCAAAGTATATTCTAGTTGCAAAAAGAATTTGTGCACACTTTTACAAGTACCGATAAAGTTTTGTGACTAAACCTCAGCAAAAGCGAGGCACTAAGCAACTCAGTGTGAGACCCTGTCTATAAATAAAATACAAAATAGCGCTGGGGATGTGACTCAGTGGCCAAGTGGCCCTGAGTTCAATACCCGGTCAGCACCCCCCCAAAGAAAATTTTGTGGCTAAATACTTATAAGATTAATTATGATGGTAGTTGTAACTGCCATTGCTTGATAGTTGGTATCTATATACTTTCAAACTATCATATTTCTAAATTTTATAACAGTATCTTAAGGTTGGTATTATCCCCATTTTACAAATGAAGGAAAAGCAGAACTATCAGTATCATAGTGTAAAAGGCCAAAGCAGGGATTTGATGGTAGCTCTACTTTAAATCTGTTGTCGTATTTCATTGTGACTACTGTATAGGTTAATAACGAGGTGACTAGACAAAGGAGACAAAAAACACCTAAAAATAATTACTTAGAAATAATCAGTACTCTTAACTAAAATGAACTAGCAAGATTTTCTCTTTTTCCTGGGACAAAAATGATTTTCAACTTTCATTTGTTTTTACCTGTTTCATATTGATTGGTAATTCTGAATGTTTCTGGTTTTATCAACTTCTTTGTTATGAATATAAGGGCCTCTAAATTTTATATAAAAAGGAAGAGGCATAAAGGTTCACAGTGTTGTGTTAGGCCATGTTAAGGAAATAAAAGAAGCAATTAACTGAGAATTGAGAAGCACAGGATGTCATTGTCTCCCCCCGCCCCCCGGTGAATTTTTGGCAGTGAGTTTATCAGCTTTTCTCAGGAGAAGAAATTAAAGTGGAGGGAAGGGGGAATTCCTAAAGGCAAAAAGAACCTATTAAGAGGACATCAATAAAAGGTTGGTATTTACCGAAGAAAAAGAACAAAAGCTGGTATAAATTTTTTTCTGTTTAATCATCTTTGGTGCTTAAAGCACTTGGAAACTCTGTGGAATTTCCTTGATGTCTGATGCCACCTCTGAGGAGGAAAGTGGCTCTGGCATCATACTGGGGAGACTAAAGCCATAGATGTGAGTATCATGAAGTCATGATTTGTGCATACCCATAATAAAATAGGAGGTAGTTTTCTATCATTTATTCTTGGGAGAATAATTATTTGTCAAAGACTTATTTAGTAAGTATTTTTCCAAACTCAGTATTTCTCAGCCTTGCACTCTTGATGTTTTGACTGCGTAATTCTTCCCTGGGTGCTTAGGTGGGAGGGTAGTCCTGTGTTTTTTTGTAGGATGTTCAGCAACCTCTGGCCATTGTGTACCAGCTGCTAGTACTACTCCCCAGTGACAACCAGATACATCTAAATATTGCTGGATGTCTCTTAGGGCATAGTTTTCCCTGGTTGATAGCCACTGTTTTATTTCTGCTTTCAAGTTTGTAAAATGACAGAAAACCGATACCTTTGAGTTGTCTTTCTCTGTTAGACTTGCTATTTGGAAAAGAAAAAAAAAAAAACTATGTGAAATAGATTTAACAGAGTATGATTTAAAACCCATTGTTGGTTTTATTTATATAATCCTTTCATCCTTCCTTTCCTTCCTTCCTGTACTGGGAATTGAACCCAGAGGTGCTTTACCACTGAACTATATCCCCTGTCCATGTTATTTTTTATTTGAGGCAGAGTGTTCCTTAAGTTAATGAGACTGGCCTTGAACTTGTGATCTTTCTGCCTCAGCCTCCTGAGTCACTGGATTGTAGAACACTATGCCTGACTTTCTTTTTTTTCTTTTTAAAGAAAAGCAGCGTTATTAGGAGATGAAAATGAATACTTGCTAACTTGAACAGCTAAGTTGTACAACAAAGGAATCTGAAAATTCCCTTTCTGACATCCTCCAAGATGTGGACCCCATTGATATATTCCTTATTCTTTTTTCAAAGTCTTTTTTAAAGCAAATAAATATAGTTTTCCTGAGTTATTTGTGGAGATGATTGAGAGCTTTATTTTTTGGTGGCTTAATTCTGACCCCTAGGAATTCATTGTAGGAGCAGGTAGATTTGCTTTACAGATTAAGGAAATAGCTTTAACTTAGCTGAGATTTGGAAGGACTTCCACAGGAGGATTAAGATGGAAAGCTCTAACTACACCTGCCATGCTAATTCTGAAAGAAGGACGAGGTTAGCCAAGTCACTTCAGGTCATATCCTTTAGCTTTGTCACCAGTGAGATCCACGTCATTTCCTCTTCCCATTATTTGAGTTCTGCATCATTTCCTCTTGTATATTCACTTTCCTCCACAGCCCTCTCATTCTGCTCCTTTTTTCCAAATCTGGTGGCTGGAATTATTCTGGGAAACTATGTCTTAAGCAGTCTTTTGCTTGTATATCCACAGATTAAATATAGTTTAGCATTTAGAAGTCTGTAATAGTTGCAGTCACCACTGGAGCCTTACTTGGACTTTGCTTGATTTTTTTGAGTGAGAATAGGTGGAAGGCACTGAAAAGTGCTGGTAAACTTTTCTTCCCTCCTTGGGCAAAGAAGAGACACTGTTCTGGAAGTTTAGGGACAAAGATTAAAGCAGACAGCATAGCCATGCTAACCTAGTATGAAGAATGAGTTGCCTTAGGAATTAGTTTTTATTTCAGAATTGTTTATCTTTTCCAGAGAATAAGCTCAATAGAGTGCACTTACATTTTGTACTAAGATTCTTAAGTCACCATGATATCCTCGTTTATGTAGTTAACAGATGTTGATATCACAGAGGTCTTAGGTCCCTGAATTTAGGCAATAAACTCTATAGATTTAATTTTCATTTTCATTAGTTAAAAATGTTTTTTATGTTACAAAAATAAAAACTCTTGGTTGCATCGAGTATATCCCGAGTGCTTAAAGTTCAGGAACTTGATTATGAATCAATAACTTGATAATCTCAAAGATCTACATAAAACAAATTTTAAGTCAATTTTTGTGGATCATGAGATTATTGTGAGTGACACTGTTAAAACTAAAATCAGTATTTGTTGTACTTCAATATCCTTTCCCCTATGGTATTCAGTGTTTTGAATATTGATTAGTTTATATCTTGGACTAGAAAATCTTCAGTGTTTTGAAAAAAATGAGGTGCATTTAATGGTAGAATTCTGTGCAATGTACTTGAATTTAAAATTTTTGAGATTTGAACTTTTTGCAGAAGTTGTAATGGTAACCTGGGTTGTCATACTAAGTGGTGTTTTTAGGTTGTTTTGTTCTTATGCAATGTTGCTATTCAGTGTCACTTGATTATATTATTGGTTGAACGTATATCTATCATTTTTTAACAACTATCATTTTTAATCTAAAACAAACGAATTTGATAGGCTTGTCCGAATCAGGAGATAGAGTGAATTATTTAATCACATGGCTAAAAGTGGCAATATTTAATACAGATTTCTTCAGTCTGAAACCTCTAATCTTTGCTCTGGGACAGTAAAAACTTTGCTTATCACACTTTATTTCTTAGGAAAAATGACAATAGGCATTACAGATAATAAAACTACTGCAGAAAAAAATGAACATTCTTAAGCAAACTCTTAAGAGCATGAAAGATAATGATAAATTCAGCCTACATTTAATAGCTCCTAAACTTTCTAAGTTACACTTAAAGGTCATCAGAGAATTTATATTGTTATTAATGTGAGCTTGCTAAGTGTAGCCATCACTGGGCCCTTGCCATTCACATGTATGTTAGAGCCATGAAAAGGGCATTCCTTAAGTGTTTATAGTGGTGATCAGACTCAGGTCTTCTTCCGTCTTTGGTTCCACACTGACTCACTTTTTTCTTGTTTTGGAAAGGCCACCATTTATATTATTTTAAATATGAGATGTGCAGTTTCATCATTGCTTAAAATGTCATTCTAGTTTTGCTGATATGTACTAACACCTGGCACTTTTTTTTTTTTTTTTAACCTTGCACATTTGCTTTTATAATAAAACCACCACTTTGAGGATATGAACAGAGTTAGGCTACAAAGTGACTTTTCCCCTTATTAATTTGGAATTGTGTTTTTTCTTAAAAATAGGCATTTTGGCCTCCCCACAATCAGCTCCTGGAAATTTGGACAATAGTAAAAGTGGAGAAATTAAAGGTAATGGAAGTGGAGGAAGCAGAGAAAATAGTACTGTTGACTTTAGCAAGGTAATTCTGTGATTTATCATCTTTAAATTTTCATAATCATTCTGAGAAAATAACTAGCAATTTTTGGCTTCATTAGCATTACCTGTAAATATTTTGGCAGACTTGGTGCTTACACGATGCTTGTGATATGTTCATTTACAGTCAGAAATTATGAGAAAGGCTAATATCAAGTATTTGAGTAGCTACATGCTTACTAGTTTAGCAATTCTGAAAGAAAAATACAAAAGTAATACAGAATTCCCATCTGTGCCTACCCATAGAGGTGACGCTTCAGTACCTTTAGAACTGCGGCCATTTGTTCTGGAGCTGCCACCACTAGGAGGGTCAATTCTGGAGCTGATGTTAGGGCACTGGTGATTCAACCTTTCCTGGGCCATCCCAGAATTACTGTCTTACAGTGTTACTTACTGCTCTGTGGTTTGCCACTGGGAAACATATTGGTGCTTCCCTGTGGGTAGGTAAAGGCATGGATTTAAAAAAATAATTATCTTAACTGTATTTTTAAATTTTGCTATATTGAAATGGGGGAAAATGTTTAGAAAGAACAGGGCAAAACAACTTAGATGACAACTGAGTTTAGAGTATACTTCACAAGTACTTCTTATGAACACTTGATTGCATGTAACCATTGGTTTTTTTGTGATTAATTTGCTACAGGATACTCATGATACTGTAATATTTTTGTATCCAGTGTAGGGTTTTTTATTAAGTGTGATTGTGGCAAGCAAGATCCAGTTTTTTTTTTTTTAAGCCTTTTATTCTGTCATGCAAAGTCTGCAAGTCACATTTTATAGTAAAGAAGTTTAAATGATTCACATTTAGGAGCGTAACTACACAGAATATAATCTAACTTGTACTTATTTTTACTGGTGCTTTATTATTTCAGTTCAGTGAAAAGTGTTCATAAATAAATTGCAGTTTATTTTTGTTAAGTGAATGGATTGATGTAATTTGCAGTGTAGAGCTCCTCTAGACATGGCAGTTGCCGTTTATTTTTGTTCCTCTGTCACAGTTTTACTTTTTTTTACTTGGCCTATCCTTGTGTACACCTCCTGGTCTCCTGTTGGGCAGGAGTCTGCCTCCTGGCACTGTAGTTGTGGCACACTGGGTGTGGGACTCAAGAGGCCCGCTGTAAGTGCTGGTTTTATTTTTAATAGATAGCCCTGTAAGTGGTCGTTTAGTGACTTGTGTGACACTGTGTATAAATAAAGAAGCTCACATACTTTAGTGTCATGTTTGTAACCTTTTCCTTGTAATTATACACAGGCAACTAAATGTCATTGATTATGGCATTAACCTAAATCTGAACCAATAAAGGCTATAGATTTGAATTATAAATGACAATTTTTTCCCATTTAATGAAAATACTGGGGAATTTTGGAGTTGTGTGTGTATTTTTTAAGGGGAACTTATAAAAACATAAAGGAACTAAATCATTTCTAAGATTAAATAATAGAAAATATTGAAGTGAACGTTTTAGCACTGTGTATAATTTCATACACCATTGTTAGTTTGTGAACTACATGTCCTTAATAGTTTTTAATGAATAGTGCTATATTCATTGAAAATTTTCTTAAGTTTATATGTTTGGTAATTTAGATTTCTGAGTAGTTAAGATTGTGAGAGTTTAAATAGTAATATTGATAAATGTACTTTGCTTGCTTTTTTTGTATTTTTCGTCTGTTTCATTCTTTATATTTGTGAAAGTTTTTGGCATTTATACATCTTTTAGATCACAAGTTTTGAATAGAAAATAATATTTTTGTAAAGCAATTTTCTTTCCTATTTTTCTCTAGTCTTATAAATACTGTGCAAACTTTATTTTTATTTATTATATATTTGTTAACAGGTTGACATGAATTTCATGAGGAAAATTCCTACAGGAGCTGAGGCATCCAATGTCCTGGTGGGAGAAGTAGATTTTTTGGAAAGACCTATAATTGCCTTTGTGAGACTAGCTCCCGCCGTCCTCCTCTCAGGGTTGACTGAGGTCCCTGTTCCTACGAGGTAAAAATTAGTTCCAATTAACATTCTCTGAGCATGTTCCAACCTAAAATTTTTTATTCACTGAAAGAACAAACATCTTGCTTTGTGAAATGGAAGTTCTTTTTAATTATTAATATTCATTCAGTGTACCAAAATCCTTTGAGTATTAGAGCATAAGAGTTCATAAGTGTTATCTTTCTTCTGGAGCTAAAAAATAAAATAACATTGTTTTAAAAAAATTTGCATGTGTATCTTTATACAAGTTTGGCCAAAAAAAAAAAAAAAGAAAAAAAAAAGAAAAAGTTTGGCATCTTAGAATCTTCAGTTTAAAAAACAGGGAGCCATTTTATTTTTCATTACTTATTTTGGTGCTGGGGATTGACCCCAGGGTCTTGGTGCATACTGAGTAGCCATTGTACCCTTGAGCTATGTTCCCATCCCCAGTTAGGCACTGGAGATATGTAATGCACAAACACTGGATTCATGAGAAAATGGAGTTGAATTCTTTACCTTTCTTTTTATGGTAGTGGGTTCAAGTCTTACTTAAATTTTGTTTCATTTGTAAAGTGAGGATACTTCATGGTTGTTGATTAAATGTAATAATACCTTTGAATTAGACTAAATGCTTTGTTCTGGCCTAGTAAAACTTTTCCATTGAGTGCACATTATAAATAACAACTCAAGGGAAGTGGTAATATCCATAAGAATAATTCGCAAGCTGTGTTGTAAAGAGTAATCGGTTTATTAGCTGTGTAAGAGACAGTTCTACAGTTCAGTAGCTTTAGAAGCTTAATTGTAGATGGGGCTTATTTCTAAAATATTTTTTCTTTTTTCATATATGAATGTGAAGAATTAATAGAAACTTGATGGAAATATACTTATTTTCATTTTGGTTTACTAAGGGTCTCCCCCCACCCCCTTTTCTATGCTGTTGATTGAACCTACTGCCTCCCACATGCTAGGCAGGTGCTCTGCCGTTGGGCTGTACCCCAGCCTTCAGTTTTCATTAATGGTGGAAGTATTGAGATAAGTGAGAAAAATAACTCTGTGGAACCATATGTAAATTCTCATAAAATAGGTGGGTGAATATTTCAAGTTTGGACAAGTGTGAATGTTAATATTTTACTATAGTGTTAGAAAGGTTATAACCAAAGAGGAAATGAAATACTTCTAATTTAGTCACCAGAATAGAGTTTTTCTGTTAAATTTGGAACTATAAATAAAAATTATTTTCCTTTCAAAGGAAATTGTTGACTAAAATCATATATTTACAATATTATTTTTGTCAAGAACTGCAGATTTGAAAAATTGAAGACTTTTTTGTGTAAACTCTTGGTTGTCCCCCCACCCTTCCCTCCGTCCCTCCCTTCTTTACAGATTTTTTGTTTCTGTGTTAATACTCTAACTACTTATTTGACAGACCTTAGAGTACTTAATAGCATTGATATTTGTTGTATTTACTAAGTTATTTTTGTTGTTAATTCAGACCAGATTTGTTTAATCCATGAGAAGGTGGGGATAAATGGCAACACATTCTTCATTACAATTTGGCCCCAAGGATGATGTGATCTGATTCCTGCACACAGTTAATTCTGAAGGCCTTTGCTTAGCTCTGTGACCTGCTTTAGTTTCAGTTGCTGTTGTTTTAGTGGTTCTTGTGGGGGATTGAAAAGAGGTCTGAATTTTGTTTCTGTGTTTACATTTGAATGATCTTTTCAAAAAATGTTTGTCTAGATTTGTGTGTATGCTTTTTGTTCTTAAATTTACATATTTTAATCTCCCCTTAGGTTTTTATTTCTGTTACTGGGTCCGGCAGGCAAGGCACCACAGTACCATGAAATTGGCAGATCGATAGCCACTCTCATGACAGATGAGGTACTAAAATACAGTTAAATGCCTTTGAAGTACACTATTATAGAATTATAGTCTTCTCTTTCATAGTGCAGCTTATAAAATTGTCCTTAATATCTGTACTATTTTGTCTTATTGGTATGTTTTCAAATATTGCCTTTGGTAAGGATCAGTGAGCATTGATATTTTTTAATCTTTTTTTTTTTTAAAAATTTGAAATTATTGATCACTTTCTTTGAAGTTTGAAACATTTCCTAGCCTGGATTTTAGGAAATTGTTTCTTTTGCTTTTCTACAGAACTTCGTCAATTTTCCTGTAAATCTCCCCCCCCCCCCCCCCCCCACAGGGTTTAACCACTGAGCCACATCCTCAGCCCTTTTTGTTTTTTATTTTGAGACAGGGTCTTGCTTTGAACTTGAGATTCTCCTGCCTCAGCCTCCCGAGCCGCTTGGGATTATAGGCATGTGCCACTGTGTCTAGCTATTTCCTTGTAAATTTCTCTTTCCCATTTTGGGACCCCATCATTGACCATGTCCTCCTGTATTGGTCAGGATGTTTGTCTCCCTTTGACGGGGAGATTTGTATCAGGTGCTTGTCAGGCATCTCTACCATGTGTCCTTGGGATATCTGAAATCTCGCACATCTGAACCCCATCTCATTTTTCTATCCTGTCTCAACCAGTCTGTCTCCAGATTATGTTGGTTTTACCTCTTTGATGTGTTTTACAGTTAATGACTCATCTTTTTTCTGTATACATTGCCAGTTCTCTGACTTTAGGATTCTCTTGATGGTGGTGTTTTTTATTTTTATTTTTTTATTTTTTATTTTTGTGTGTGTGTATGTGTGTGTTTTTCCAATTTGAGTAGCTTTCATGGGTATTTTTTCCCCCTCCTTAGGTGTTGGAGATTGAACCCAGGACCATGTTCATGCCAGGGTAGTGCTCTACTGCTAAGCTTATGTCCCCAATCCTTTTTATTTTTTGAGACAGGGCCTCACTGAGTTGCTGAGGCTGGCCTTGAACTTGGAATCCTCTTGCCTCATTCTCCCAAGTTGCTGGGATTATAGGGATGTCTTCCTCTACCCAGCTATATTTGTTATTAAATCCATTATTTAAGTAAAATTATTGTATATCTGTGGTAATTCCTTTAAGATAAATATATTTACTCTCATAGAAGTAGAATGACACTATTTTATTCCATAATGAATTATCAGGTATTTCCTGTAAAATTTTGTCATTATTACATCTCAACACATCATTGTTGCCTTTTGTTGCTAGTTACTGTTAATTCATCTGGTAATACTAATTGTGGGTCATCTTTTATGGTTGTTGCCCAGGGCGGGTAACTTATTTATGATAATCTGAAGTAGATTTACCATAGAATTTTCAATTTTAAAATTCTTATACTCAATTTTTTTTCTATTTAGATTTTTCATGATGTAGCTTATAAAGCAAAAGACAGAAATGACCTCTTATCTGGAATTGATGAATTTTTAGATCAAGTAACTGTCCTGCCTCCAGGAGAGTGGGATCCTTCCATACGTATAGAGCCACCAAAAAGTGTTCCTTCTCAGGTAAGCATCCAGAGCTATTCTTCTACCAGTTACTTCATTTTTTAAATTAAACTGGATAAAATTTCAGATTATATATTGCCATGATTAAAAAGTTTTGAAGTATTGGGACATAGCTCTGTTGGAGAGCACGTACACGTGTGCAGTGCATGAGGTCCCTGACTCAGTTGGTAGGGGACAGAGGTATGTTGACCTTGTCTCCTTAACCTTCTTATCCTTATGCCCACTTCTCTGAGTGACTGTTGTGTTCAGTGTTTATTCTTGTATTTATTCAGTAAGTAGAAGTATGCACATGTAGTCTTTTTTCTTTTTTCCTTTTGTGGTATTGGAAATTGAACCTAGAGCCTCTTGCATGCCAGGCAATCTCTCTACCACTGAGCACTGAGCCGCATTCCCAGTCCTGTAATAGAAACTTATTTCCTCTCCTTTCTTACCAAAGGTTATTATACTGTATATAATATTCTTTATCTTTTTTTCATGGAGGTTAAGCATTTCTAATCTGAAATCCAAAATTCCCTGAAGTCTGAAACCCTTTGAATTCTGACAGGAAGCTTAAAAATGTTTTGGATTTTGGATTTTCAGATTAAATAATCCTGAACCAGTAGAGTCTATGAAAATATGTTAAAATCTGAAAAACTCAGAAATATTTCTAATTCCAAGTATTTTGGGTAAGGAATACTTAACCTGTATATCAGTATATCCTGGAACGTATTCATAAGAAACTATGGAGCTATTTCTTACTCTTTTTCTACAGCTATGTTCTGTTCCATTTATGGATGGACCAGTGTTTATCCTACTCCTGGGCTCTGGTTATTTTCAGTCGTTTGGTATTACAAACTGTGCCGTGGTACTCACAGGCCATTTAGTCTTACACAGATATAGATTTAGGATGGGTCTCCAGAAACAGGATTGCTGGCTTAAAGGAGGATTTATTTATAATTTGAGTAGATATTATCAGAATCCCTTGTCACCTTGAACAGTTTTGAAACTCAGTGATAAGAGGACTGCCTATTTCCCTACATTCTCACTAACAAAGTTTCAGATATTTCTCGGTCTGATTGGTATCTTTAACTTGTTGATTGTGTCTTAATGGGGTTTCAGTATGCATTTCTATAGTGAGTGGTGTTGAATATTCTTGATTATTGTTTTGTTCACTGCCCTTAACCACCTTTTTTTGACCACTGAAATCATTCATCGATTCTTTGGAGTTTTTCATGGTGTGTCATATGAGATTATGCTTCTGACTTTATCTTTTTGGGTACATTGTTGCCTGGTTGTCCAAGGTCATTAAAGCATTAAGCATTGTTCCTTTGATTAATGATGCCACCTTCACATTAACTCAATTTCCATCTACATTTGAGTCTGTTTCTAGGATTTCTTTTATTTTGTATTCTGTTTATTCATGAATAAATTCTATACTTGTTAATGTTTTGTGGCATCTTGGTATATTTTAATATCTGGCAGGTCTGGACTAGTTTTTGCCTCTTGCTTTTCTGAGTTCTCTTGACTGTCTCTGCATGTTTATTTTTCTGTGTAAACTTTAAAATCAGCTTTTCTTTGTCCAGAAATAAAATCTTCTGGTTTTTAAAGTTACGGTGACAGTTAATTTCCCAGTGAACTGAGAAGTATTGGCATCTTTACGCCATTGAATCTTTTCTTTTTTTTTCTTCAAGAACATGGTATGTCTATCCCCAATCAATTTTCTGTTTCATGTTGATTTTGCATAAAGGAATGCCATCAGTTTTCCTCATCTGTAGTTTGCATGCTTCTCGGCTATATTCATAGAGTGCTTTAATCGTTTCTGTTGTAAATGAACTTTGTTCCATTTTAGGGTGTGTGTGTATGAACTAATTTTTTTTTTTTTTTTTACATATTTTGGTGTTTTCTGTCCTGCTATCCTTCTTAGTTTTTTTTGTTTGTTTGTTTTTTGTTTTTTGTTTTTTTTGATTGTATGTGGTAGTTTTTCTTTTTTTCAGAAGCATGAAGATTTATTTAGGAAAGTAGAAGCACATTCAAGGCAGAATATGGGTTATCTCAAGACCAAGGGGCCTTTGGGATAAAACAAGGAATACACATTCAACATAGAATGTGGGCTATTTTCAGAGGGAGAAAACACCTGTGTGGGCAGTTTTTTCAATCATACCATTTGTAGTAAAAGATAGGTTTATTTCTACTTTTCCAAATCTTTTACCTCTAATATTTTTCTTATCTGATTGTAGTAACTGAAATCTCTGTTAAAGAATTAAGTAGCAGTGACTTTAAATAAGCATTTCTTATCTTCTAACTCTTGTCAGTGTCTCTAGTGAATTTCCCTTGTTAAGTAAGATACTGATATTGGGGCCAAAATGCACATTTTTTCATGTTAAGAAAATACTAATTACTGCTTTATTGAAATTTTTAGTCTAAATGGATGTTGAATTTATAACCAACAATTTTGGTAATTTTTATCAGTAGATTTCTTAATGTAAAACACTTGTACTGTTAGAGGCAGTGCAGCTTTGACTTCAGAGTGCTAGCAGGCTGTGTCTGCTTATTCTATTTAAGATATTTGCACCATTTTAAGTTGATTGCCATACATTTTTATGCCTTCTTCATGTGTTGATGTCATCATTCCATTTGTTTCATGAGAACATAAGTTTTCTTTTTTCTGGTGTAAGTGGTGTGGAATATTTTGGAAGTTTGGAAAGAATTTTTTGAAAAGTTTGGAAGAATTATTTTTGTTTATAAAAGTGTTTGATTTTGCATCTTCTGTTATATGATAGACTTTACCAACTTATTTCTTCTGTGGAAATTGGTTTATGTAATTTCCATTTTTTTCCTGGGGTTTGTTTTGATAAATCAGGCTTTTCTTGTATATTATCCATTTCATCCAAGTTTTTAATTTATTTGAAAATAATTGTGCATCTTGCTGTCTGTGTTTTCCCCCAGCTTGTGAAGTTTTGGCCTCCTTGTTCATAATGTTTGGCTAGTGGCAATCATCTATCATATTTAAACAGAGCAACTTTTGAAGTTTATTTCAGGTTACATTTTTAAAAATATATTTTTATTTTTTCTAATTAGGTATACATGACAGTAGAATGTATTTTGACATATCATACATACACTTCTCATTTGGTTGTACATGATGTAGTCACAGGTCATGTATTCATATATGAACATAAGGTAATAATGTCAGCTTAACTTCTTTTAAAATGTCTTTTTTTTTTTTCCTACTTCAGTTTCTGATTTTAGCTGTTTGATTTCATTTCACTTTCCATTAGGAAAGACTTACTTTTACATTTTCTACCTTTTTGATATTTGATTTGTCTTTTAAATTTTTTTGTAATTTGAGTGCTTAAATTTTTGTATGGTGTTTCAGCTATATCACATAATTGATATGTAGTGTTTTTCATTGTTTTTGGTTTTTAGGAATTCTATAAATTTGGTTTCTCTTTCCCCTAAGGTGGTTTTGATTTTGACATTTTTGAATAGTAATCTTAGATTTACAGATGAGTCTTTAAATCTTTAGATTTAAAGCAATTCTTTAAATATTGGATATATAAACCAGGCCATGTAAGTCTGTGGTTCAGCCAGACCCTTCGACTTCAGGTGGCCTCCTGGAACCACATCTCTTACTCTGCCTCACTTTCTGTCTCCTTCCTTTCTCCCTTGACTCCCTCCTTCCCCTTAAATATATGTGCATGTGTGTGTCACATGTACATAGTCTTTTAGCCCTATTACTCTTGAGGCAACAAATTAGAAGTTCATTCCTTTGTTTTCACTGTGAGA
The DNA here is from genome assembly GCA_020662805.1 of Glaucomys volans. Lineage (NCBI taxonomy): Eukaryota > Metazoa > Chordata > Mammalia > Rodentia > Sciuridae > Glaucomys > Glaucomys volans. Next base: position 230,575 of record JAJEJO010000864.1, read on the forward strand.
GAGAGACCATCCTATATCATGGAAATGGTACTCTTTAAAATAAAATGTAATTGGAAATTGATTTTTATTAAAACATGTTTAATAAATAATTCTTGTGCTGCCTTTTTAAGGGAAGTATTTTAGTGAAAGAAAAATAAGATTTTTAACATTAGTGTACATTTCTCAGTAGTTAACATGAATAATGTTTAAAGATTTCTAGTGAACAATATGCTTTTTCTTGAGACTATCTTCATAGCTATTGCTGAATAATAAAAGAAATGATATGTACATCTTTATTATATAAGGATGTTAGACTATAAGATACAAAAAGCTAATAATAAATTCAAAATATGAATAGAAACATTAGATTCTATTCAAAGTGTGATTATTTTTTTCAAAGTATAATTTATTTAAGTGTTAAGTTTAGGAAGCATTTTTCTAGATCACTGATTAGATATATAATCTATATAAGATCTGATGTTACCTTTAATTAAATGTGCCACCTCAGTTTTTTTTTTTTTTAAAAACAGATTTCTGAAAATGTGTTTTTATGAAATTTAGGAAAAGAGAAAGATTCCTGTGTTTCCCAATGGATCTGCCCCTGTATCTGGTGATTCTCCCAAGGAGGCTGCTCATCATGCTGGGCCTGAGCTGCAGAGGACTGGACGGTGGGTACAAATACTGACATCTTTTGGAAAGAAGGGGTTGATTTGATGAAAAAAGCATGAACATTTTGTTTTTCTTTCCAAGTATTTGGAACCTAATATTATACAGTCTTTAATGTTTTTTAAAATATAAATTATTGTATAAGGTCTATAGTATTAAGAAAATTTTGTGTGCATTTAAAATAATCTTAATAGTATGTACAAAACTTTAGTTTAAGATGTAAATAATAGATCATATATTCAGAAATTGCAGTTATGTGGTATACAGGTTGATTTTCATTGCCTCTACAGAAGGTTATTAATGAAGGTTTAGTGCCCATATAGAGTTCACCGTATCAAATTTGGGGAAGAGGAATTATAATGAACGATTTTTGTATTATCCATAGATTTTATTTATATATATATATATGCACATATATATAAAATATCATGAGATACTCTAAAATTAAATGGACAAGTATAATTAAACCATAGTAATGATCTATGTGGAAACCTTGTTAGAAAAATTAAAAGGTTAACTTTTGGAGTAAAGAATAGAAACATTGCCAGGTATAAACATCTTTACAGTGTTTTAAAATATTTTGTAGAAGTAGATGAATATTGTGGTGTTTCCATACATATGGGTATTGATGCTGTTTTGTCTACTGGGGATCAGTGTGGAACTAAAAAATCTTGAATCTTAAAATCTTTGCTTATAAAACTAGGAAATCATATTTAAACACTGCATTAGAGATTTTGATGACATGTCTTAAGGAGTACTATGTATAAGAAAAATAATGGGCATACTGGGTATAGACTAAACTCAAAACTGATTCATTGACTAATGAAATGTATTAGTTTCTATGAATATGATAGAGAATAAAACACCATTGCTGTGCAGACAGTGCTGGTCTATTAGCTATCATTTCTTTGAACCTCAAATGGAGATAGGATTATTCCCTGAGGAACATTGAATTAGACCCCCATTGATATCATAGTCACCTGAGAGCCTCTATAAGCCATCTGTTAAATAACCAGTTATTGATTTGAGTTATAGATTCATTGGTGTCTTTTTAGTGCAAGCTGATTTCCCTTACTGTCAGATTATTTATAGAATAATTTTTAACACTTGTCAAGCATGTTTAGGATTATTTCACTATCAGCTTTAAAATAATTAGAACAATAAAGCACAAAACATCCAAAGCCTTTGCAAGTTTACAATTAATTTTCTAATTAATTGTAAAAATTGTCTTGCAGTTGATATTTGAATTATTACCTATTTTATGACAGAACTTTCTTGAATTATGTATTGAATCATTAGTATTTATTGAGTATATTTATTGTCCCCCAAGCAGTGTTGTAGACAATTATCCCAAGTAGTAAATAAGAAAAAGTCCCTTCCTCTCATGGAGCTTATAGTTTGGGGGATATTTTCAAGTTAGATGTATCTAGAAGTTTGATTTTTTTTTTTTTTTTTTTGCCTCCCAATATGGAGGTTGAACCCAGAGCTCTTACCACTGGACTGCATCCTCAGCCCTTTGCATTTTTTGATATTTTAATATAAATATAGATTTTAATCTCATGTTTTAAAAAAAATCTCAGTTTTATTAATATATGTACTAGTTTGACTACATATATAATAAGCAGTATGCTAAAATAGCTTTTTAGGTTTTATCCCTAAACAGAAATAATAGAAGCACAAGTACAGCATCCTACATTCATTTTAAAGGGTATTTGGATTAAAATTGCATTCTTTGTATTTCTAACAGTGCCTTTAAGATATATAATGTAGACAGTAATGAGTACAATTGCTTATGCACATTTTCATGAATGGCTAGGTTTTGTTTATGTATATTTCCTTGCACATTTGTGTCCAGAGTTACATTTACTCATATAAAATCATTGCCTGCAGTCTTGTCAGTATATAGTCCATAAAATAATGTCTATGTCTCTTTAGCTTAATGAGATCTCTCTTTCCTCTATCATCAGTAGATTAAATGAGTGTATCTTCTATAAATTATACTGTTAAGTTGGATTTAAATTTTTGTTGAGAAAACACTAGGCACCAGCAGTTTTATGTAGCCCATAGTTTTAGTTTGAACTAGCTAGAATCCTCTAGTGTACAGTTTGACGAGTTTCATCTCACCTATTTAGGCTTTTTGGTGGTTTGATACTTGACATCAAAAGGAAAGCACCTTTTTTCTTGAGTGACTTCAAGGATGCATTAAGCCTGCAGTGCCTGGCCTCGATTCTTTTCCTATACTGTGCCTGTATGTCTCCTGTAATCACTTTTGGAGGGCTGCTTGGAGAAGCTACAGAAGGCAGAATAGTGAGTACCAAGATTGGTAGTGGCCAGGCTCTTAGCTCTTCAGAGGCAAGTGTCTGTATGCATTTGTCTCACTATTGGTACTTTTATTTGAAGAGTCTACCCACAGCATGATTAACCTGTCCCAAAGCAGACTTCCCCCAAAGGTAATTGCTGTGGAAAACTTGGGGAAGCCATTTGAACAGGAGAAGATGCACAGTTGAGGTAAAAAAACAAAAAACAAAAACCCAACAACAAAATCTTATCCTGCCTTGCTGGATGGAATGGTTTTATAAAGTCAAGTAAAAGGCTTACATTGTCTTCTGGGTTTTGGGTGGATTGTGGGGGGTTGTGGGTGGGGGAATTTATCAGTGGACTACTTTACCCTGTGAGGTACCGTAAGATTAGTTAGTCTTATGATTAATGTGAATCCATCAGCCCTGGCTGATAGGCCCAGGCTACACTATTTGGAAAAATAGAACATAACTGTAGAGATGATAGATTTTTGAAGTGACGTTTCCTTTAATTTTGCTATGAATAAATCTGTGTGTAAGTGGCAAAGGTTTTTATTTGGCAAATATAATTGAAAGTTGCCTCTGTCTTTTGATATGACTAAAATGAAATTTTTGATGTTTTTCTGTACTTGAAATACTGTATTAGGAGCTGTGGTACTTTGTAAAATTTTGAAAAGCATTGTTTGAGGGGAGGGGTTCATGTATTTTAATGACCTTAAAATGAGATGATTTATAATTCTTAAGTATATTTTATTTAATAATATTTACTCTTGAGTTAAAATGTATATTTTTATAGATAAAAGTTAAAAATAGTCAAAGCTGAGTAGTGATAATTGCTCATTTGAAAGTGTTTCATGACCTGAACATAAGATAAACCTGAAAACTGAAATTTTCATGCAACTCTGAATTTATTTTTGATTATTTAGATTCTTCTTACCTTATTCTCTAATCACTGTATCAAAAGCACATTTTTAGTAAGCTGCTTTAAATTCTGTCACAAACTGTACATGTAACTGCTGGTCCTTGTGGAAATGTTTTTATCTGTTGCCCTCAGGGAAGTGCTGCTTCTTACTCATGGACTGTCATTACCTGCCCATCTCCTTCTGCTGTTTGATGCCATGTGCATGTGAAAGGTGTTAGGCATTAGAGGAGGGCAGACAAGTCTAAGAGCATGGTTTCCTGTCCTCAGGGATGCTAATAACCTCAGTGGAAGAGAAAGATAATATAAACGTTGTTCCTAAGTTGTGGTGTGCTGTGCCACTGCAGCGGTGGGAGTTGTGTTCCTAAGTTGTGGTGTGCTGTGCCACTGCAGCGGTGGGAGTTG
>JAJEJO010000864.1:234850-341620 GCA_020662805.1 Glaucomys volans
GTGTTCCTAAGTTGTGGTGTGCTGTGCCACTGCAGCGGTGGGAGTTGGAGCGAGACTAAGAGAAAAAGCAGGAGTATTATGCATTTGTTTTCTTTTGCTTTTTTAGAACTTTAGGTAGAAATGGACGTATTAGGAGGTACAGTTTCAGAGTTTGCAGAGTGGTAAAGAAGGAAATGTAAAGATTAGGGAACGATTCATATATAAATGAGGTTTGAAACTGATACTAGAGGAGGTTAACAAGGGAGATAATTTACAGGGAGAGAAGGAGAAGGAAAAATGCTAGGTAACCTAGATTTATGGAATGGAGGAGAGATGAGGTGGAGAGGTAGAATGGAAGGGGAAAATGACCCAACAGACTGCACACAGTTACAGAGCCCTAGAAGAGAAATGAGGATGGCATTATTTTGCAGAAGCCGAAGTATGGGTTTTGAGGAGGAAAAATTAGGGGGTGTTCAGTGAGTGAGTTCAGTCATAAAGGAGAGTAGTAGAGAGGTGTTATGTCTATGAGGACGGCGTTCGATGGGCAAAATGCAAACTTTTAAATGTAGCATGTACTAGAGAAGACATTGCAATGGGGCTGTGATTTCATAAGGGAAACAAAGGTTTTAGTTTGGGAATGAACATGGATGTTCAAAACAAAAAAATAGGTCTGGGTAAGGTGTGGATAAATTTTGCTTTTGTAACTATGGCAGTGAGAAATGAAGGGTTTCAGGTAGGACCATCTGCTTTGTAAACCAAGGTTGAGGGAGGGAAACCTTAATTTTGTGCCCATTTGTTCCTGTTAACTTTTTTTTTTTTTAATTTGTTATCCTCCTCTTCTCAGTTTCTCTTTCCCTCGATAATCATTTACACATTTTCCCCTTAAGCTTTACCAAAATTCATTCTTAAATATTTTGTGATGCCTTATCAGCGTCTTCTAGCACAAACTGGTTTCCCATACGTAAGAAAATCAATTATCTTATACAGTTAACAAATATAAACACTTCTCCTTCATGTTGCCAAGAGACAAATTTGTATGTATTTCATCCTGTTTTTATTCTGATAGTTGAATTATAATTTTGTTGTCTTCTGTTACTTTGTCATTCTGATTTTGGAAGATACTATTGCATTTGATAATGAGAATTACTACCATTTATTGAATGCATTTCAGGTACCATATACTGTGCTTGCTAGGTGTTTCTGCAAATACCACTTAAGATCTCTTAGTTATCATCACCTCCCATTTAAAAATGAGGAAGCTTCGACTTGCAAAGGTTTTGATATAGCCAGAGCTCAATGCCTGGCAGTAACCAGTCTTCCACTTTTGGACCTGGTTCTGAAGCCCTGCTCTCTTTGCCTGCTGCCATGCTGCCTCTCATTTCAGGAGTGTTGTCTTGAAAGCTTCTTTTCTTGCTTTTACCAATTATGGGCTTTTCCTCTCTGTGTAGTACATTCCACTTGGCCTCGGTGTTTGTGAATGGTAAACTCTTCTTTCTTTCTGATCCCTTCCCTTTGTCTAGTGGCACGGTGTATCATCACCCCTTACCATCTCATAATGTAATTAGTTGGGATGTTATGGTGGTGGCGGTACATTTTCTCATTTTTTTCCCCAAACTTTAATGATAAAGATTCTTCCTCATTTATGTTGGTATGAATTTTTAGAGATTTTATTCATGTTAAGTATGTCATTTTTGATACCAATTGATTAAGCCTATCAGAGTAATTTAAAATATGAAATCTGCTTGAAAAATAGGGTCACATGTTAATTTATTTCAAAGGTTCTTTTTTGTAGCTGTATGTTGAGCAATTTAAATGTTTTAATGCTCAATGTAGAGCTTTTGCATTTTTTATGAACTATTTCAGACATTCCAGAAATATTAAAAATAATGCACATCTTTAGAGTTGAAACCCTGATGTATGTCTTCTCCATTTGCTATTTTCATCTCACACTTGTTTTGAATTAAGAATGATTGCAAAAAGTTTGTTTCTAAATATGCCAAAAGAAATCCATTTTCTCTGTGTCTTTGAAATATATTTGTAGTTTTCTGTAATGAAATTTTAATTTTAAGATATAAGGTTGTGCTTCTTTTATATAACTCCTTTGTACTCTTATTTTACAGATGTCTAACATGTATTATAGTAGGCTAGAAATATGTTTATGATGTATTGCTTCTATTCATTTCTTTTTTCCTTGAACAGAGTGCAATAGAGTCTCTCTTTGGAGCATCATTAACTGGGATTGCCTATTCATTGTTTGCTGGGCAACCTCTAACAATACTGGGGAGCACAGGTCCAGTTCTAGTGTTTGAAAAAATTTTATTTAAATTCTGCAGGTAAGTAGTAGTTCTCTACTCATCACATGTATTCACATATGTACAAGTATATGTTATAATGTTTATTAGCAACTGAAAAAGTTCTGATCAATGTATGCATTTTTAGTTTGGGGCGGAGGGCTACACTGTGGTTGACCCACCAAGGCTCCTACTACCATCCCCACCTCGGTAACTTAGAGTTGAGGAAAATAAGATTGCCCATTAATGCAAAATCAATGTATTTGGGTACTGATAAGCAGATCATAAAACTCCTTTGTCCTAGCAAATTTCAACTGATAAGAAGATATTTATCTGAACTGTTTGTTAGGCAATATGTTGTTGTTATACAGGAAGTTTAGAAAGAGGTAACTTTACCAGTCAGTCCTGTTTTAACAGATGAGAGATTGAAGCAATCACAGTGAAGTGTCAGTTTCCACTGGCTAGGTCATTTATGGTGAGGAGGTAATACAGGGGATTGGAGCTGATATGCTTTGAATTCAACAGGGCCAATACTGTCTTTTTATGATATAAATGCAGTTGAGTATTTTAGCCTGAAACAACTTGATGCTTTTAAATAATTGATTCATCTAACTCTTATTCTGATTTTGTAACCACTAAACTGACTCTGATTCTAATCTGGCATGCCACGTAGACTCATAGAGAATGAAGTGACCTGAAATATAGACTTCGATAATAATTTCTTATTTGAAATTTAAAAAAAGAAATCACCTTTCTGTGGAAATAACAGTGGGAGAGGAGGTGGTGGTGGTGATGGCAGGACCTTGGAAATGTGGGTGTCTTTACTGTATTGACGTGTACCTTGTCCGTGTTCAGAGGGAGTTGGGTACAGTTGTTCTTAAAGTGAGATCTACTTTGAAATTTATTGCCTAATAGATATGTACTGTGAATCTTTTATATAAATATAATAAGCAATGAGTCTTCATTTAGTTGAAGCAGAAAAACACATAGAGCATTAGCTAGTCATTATTTTGTTATTTTGTAATTCTCTTTTTTTAGGAATCATATTTTTATGTTCTTCTTGCTTATTGTGAAATTCTATTCCTCATGCATGCTGATCGTGTCCACATTTTTATTTCTGAACAGAGATTATCAACTTTCCTATCTATCTTTAAGAACCAGTATTGGTCTGTGGACTTCTTTCTTGTGCATTGTTTTGGTCGCCACAGATGCAAGCAGCCTCGTGTGTTACATTACCCGGTTTACAGAAGAGGCTTTTGCAGCTCTCATTTGCATCATATTCATCTATGAAGCTTTGGAGAAACTCTTTCATTTAGGAGAAATATATGCATTTAATATGCACAACAACTTAGATAAACTGACCAGCTACTCGTAAGTGCTTCTGTTTCTCGCTAATACTAAAACACATTTTTGCTAAGATGTCAGAGCCTAAGAAAATGCCTTTTTTGTTTTCTTTTTTTGTCCACATGATGCCCACTGTATCTAGCTATAACTACCAGCCATGTAGTAGTTGATATTGTTTATTTTGGGTGCGGTTTTGCCAAAAATTTCAGTGGGCATAAATGTAGTTCATCAAGTTTATTTCTTTTGTTCACTGAAATAAATTACAGGTGTGTATTTTTAGTCTTCTGTTTGAATTAGATTGGCTATTTAAATTTGTTCAGCAATTAGCTTACAATATATTTGCTTTAGGCAATCATACTGGATCTTAAATTCTTTAACCACATCCTACATGTGTAGTGGGATGTAGGATATGTTTTTGTGTTCCTCACATATTGCATTTTAATGAATATTTTTGAAGCTTTTTATTATATATTGAAGTTTTGTGGTGGAATATTAGTATATTTTAATATTGTATTTAATATTGTATTTATTGTGATAAGAAAAGTATTATTCAACCCCAAGAAGATGGCAAAAAAAAAGATAAAAAAAGGAATGGAATGAAAATATTTTAATAATCTAAAATATTAGAATAAAATAGGTTTTGAAAAGTAATGTATAATAGTTTAAAAAACATAGGCGAATATATTCAGTTAAAAGTAAAGCAGACTGTTAAAACTGGACATATCAAAGAAGTGCCTCTATTTGTTGTCATTTACAATCTTGCTTGGCATAAATGTGGTGCTCCATTTGATTGACAGATATAGGGACATGGTCATAAAGTAGAAAGGGTAAGATCCTTTTCCTTCTCCCCACCCAAGACCCAGATCCTGTATTCTTCCCTTTTCTTCATACTTTTCCTACCTTCTTCCCTTTTTGTCTTCCTAGTACACCCTCAACTTTGATAGATAAAGTAGGGAAGAATATGAAACTCTGTGTAAGAAACTGACCTATTTGAAAACATTGGAGATACTTTGATTCTAAATCTGTTATATGCTGTCTTCTTTGTACTTTCATGCTCTACTTTATTTTTTTTTAATTTAATCTTCTCTCTTTCTATGCACTTTTTTCCCTTGACCTCTGAATGATGGCTTTTATAGTTAGTGCTATCTTGTTAGAACAATGTTTCCTTCTGTTTAACTGAGTAGTTACATGTGAACTACATCTACTTACCTTACATCTTTTGAGCATCTTCAAGTACTGTGTTCAGAGCATTGCTTAATTCCTATGAAAATACTAGTGATCAGTGGTAATACCATAGCCCCTTTCTTGTCTGGAGACACTGAAGCTCCTGGAGGTTAAAATTTGTCTTAGATCAAACAGCTAGTAAATTATAGCACCTGGGTGGACTCCATATCCATCTTCTCATCTTTTCTTAAACAGTTCATAATCTGGGAGTATTTGTGTTTGTTTTTCATTTTTAAAATTCATATTTAGAGGTTCATTTGCTATATGTGTTTCTAGCTTATTTAGGCAGTTGAAATAGTTCTAAATATGAACTGAACTCTGATCTTATTTCTCTTAGTACTGTCCCGATGAAAAATTTTTATTTGAAAATGAATCTTAAATAAAAGATCAATATGAGTATTTGGTTTTGTCAGAGCACAAAGAATTAATAGTAATGTAACTTTTATTGGGAATAAATACATATTATATGGCAGGGATAGGAGGATATAGCAGTAACAGCTGTGATGATTGAGGAGATAGGATTTAATGGAGAACAATCTTGTCAAACGTGGTATCTTAAAATTTTTATTTTTTTTTAATCATAAATTTTTAAAGAGTATTTTCCCCCTTCCCCCCGGGGATATATTTAACCAGTTTTATTAAGTAAACATGTGAATTGATTTTATTTATATTACACAAGTCTTATTCCATTTTGTTGTTTTATATGTGTTGTTTCTAGTCTCCATGCTTTGCAACATGGAAAAACACTATTGAGAGCTACCACACTGTGCAGTTGATTAGTAAAATGTAAGCATGAAATGCCTGACTCTTAGTGCACCTACCATGTCAGGTCCCGGTGGTGCACAACTGTAATCCCTGTGGCTGATGAGGCTGAGGTAGGAGGATCACAAGTTCAAAGCCAGCCTCAGCAACATAGTGAGACCTTGTCTCTAAATAAAAAATAAAAAGGGCTGGAGACATGGCTCAGTGGTTGAGTGCCCTTGGGTTCAATACCTGGTACCCCCCCAAATAAATGAATTAATAAATAAAAATTTTACCTACTGTAATTTTTCAGGTGTGTATGTATTGAACCTCCTGACCCTAGTAATGAAACTCTAGAGCTGTGGAAGAAAGAGAATATAACAGCACACAATATTTCCTGGGGAAATCTCACTGTTTCTGTAAGTATATTACAAAATGGAGGATGCATAAATATTGTATTAATTTGATTATTTAGTTTTTTCAGATTATACTTATTTTCTTCTTGATCAATGGATCTATGGTATGTTTTCAGAATACAGTGTTTTAACTAAATAGGAGGTCCCACTTTTTTGTATATCATGCACTAAAAATTATAGGCTAAAAAGAATGAAGGGTAAGGAGATAAAAGGACTAGTTCACTTCTAAGATTATTTTAAAAGTTATTTAAAAGATGCAGACATACATGTGAACCTTGCCTAACAACTCATAGAGTCCAGTCTGATTCATACCTTTAGAAAACAGGAAGGAAAAAGGGCAAAATGTCTTAATAACCTTCTGCTATGTACCAGATACTATTGTAGGTACTTATGTTCTGTTGGGAAATGTTATCCCAGCCCTGTAGTATCCATGGTGTGTTGCTTATGAGTACATAATATAAGAGTGAGAGTTACGCATAAACATATAAAATGAAGCTAGCAGTCAGAATTAAAACCAAGATCCCCTGAACCTCTCTAGTGTGTGTTTTTTTTGTTTTTGTTTTTTTGTTTTTGTTTTTTGGTGAGGAAGGAGGAGGTCATACAGGCAACTAAATCCATCTTTTCTCACTAAAGGTGATAGTTAGCTCCTAGCTAAATAATCTGAAAAGATCATCATCTGAAATTTTATCCTGTTGGTAGCTGAAGACTGGGCCATTTAAACAGTAGCCATTGACATGTATCTAAGTTTAAATAAAATTAATAAAAAGCTAAGTTTCTCAGTTGACTAGCCACACTTATAGTCCCCAGTCACCTCATAGGACTGTTGGCTTCTGTATTAACAGTGCAGATATATAACATTCCATCACAGGAGTTCTGGACAGTACTGAGTTAAAGCAGTAACAATCAGTAATCAGCTTAGACTCATGTTTTACTATTTTATAATTAGCAAGTCATTTTTTTGTTGTGGGAGAAGTGTAGTTGATTTGAGATACTCAAAAGTGACTTTAAAAGAATTTGCTTCCTGATTCCTGGTGGACAGCCTGTCTTGACATTAGAGACACAGGTCTTTCCAGTGCTTTTTTTGGATATCCATTTTGCCTTGTTGGGTGGTGGCTTTGTTTCTTTTTATAGTGTCTAATTCCATGGATTGGGTTTTCCAATTGCAGCACATGGAAATTGGAAATGATGGAAGTTTTAATGTTTTCTTTTGATAAACCTGGGTGGTTTTATTTTTATTTTTTAAATGAGTTTTATTTGTTAGAATATGTAGAGATATATAGAATTAAGAAAAAGAAGGACTTTAATAAAGGGCATTTGCCTTTAATCTCTGGTGTCTTTCAGTTATTGTTTTCCTTCTAAAAGGAAAATCAAGTCAACAGACTTCTCTATGGCATTATGTTATGCTACATTTTGTATTATGTTATCAATTTGGTTAAAGGAACTGTTATTTTAATGGCTACTTTACTTCCTCATGAAAGACCATGGTTTTGATTCCAAGCTCTTGAGTCAGAATGGCTAATCACAGTTTTCGTTACTGATTTCAGTTTAGAGCTGCAGCTATATCTCTGTTTAGCACTGTAGCAGGGTATAGTACTAATTTCCTGTCTGCTGCTTTGGTTATAAACCACTTGTTCCAGAAATAAAGGAAAGACAGTAAATTGTGGACCATTCAGAATGCAGAGGAAACATTTCACAATTAATACTCATTATACTTCTTTTACTAAAGGTAATATGTAATTGAAGGAAAGGAGGAAATTAGTGAAATACTCTTACTTCAGTGATTAGAGGGACAAATCATAGCATGTGAACTCGGGTGCTGTCCTACAGTTTGTTGATGATGTGTTATGTAGTGTTGACTTTGCAGTGCTTTTTCTTTTGAAGTGAAACATGAAATTTGCATCTTAGAGTCAATGAAGATCATTATTAATTTATTTGATGTTGGAAAATTCCCTCTATTTCTTTTTTTTCCTCCCCTCCTTTTTTTTTTCCAGGAATGTAGAACCTTTCATGGTGCATTTGTAGGATCAGCATGTAGTGCTCATGGACCTTATATTCCAGATGTGCTCTTTTGGTGTGTCATCTTATTTTTCACAACATTTTTTCTTTCTTCATTCCTCAAGCAATTTAAGACCAAGCGTTATTTTCCTACCAAGGTAACTGCGATATAATTTTGGGAATTTTGGGAATTCTGGTAATCATGTTTTTGGTTTTCATTTTCTTGGTTAATTTCAAAACAACAGTATATTATTTAAGGTTAATACTTGAGGCCAAATAATTATTATTTACTTACAGTAGAAAAATGTATGTTACATGTCTGAGCTCACAGTGGGAAGATACTGGTACCACAAGAAAGTGTAGGTTAGTTGTAAATCATGTTCATATTATCTTTTGAAAAGAATTGGGTATAAATGTATCTCAGTGGCATTATCAGTAATTAAAATTTCCATTTATACTTTTTAGTGACATTTTGTCAAAGAGATAGATTATTTAGAAAGGGGAAGTATTTGTGTTTTTATTAACATAATCCCTTTAATATAGGTGCGATCGACAATCAGTGACTTTGCTGTGTTTCTCACAATAGTAATAATGGTTGCAATTGACTACCTTGTAGGAGTTCCATCTCCTAAACTTCATGTTCCTGAAAAATTTGAGGTAAGGATTGAAGCAAGTAGCTGTTTGTTACTTGAGAATATCAAACTGTTTTAAACTACTTTTAAAATGAGATACTCCTTCCTCAGTACCTGCAGTGTCTTTGAAGAGCTAATGCTTTTACAGGAAAAATTACTTGTGTATTTCTAACATATGAAAAAATGACAATAAAAAAAAAGAGGTGAGAGGGCTGGGATATAGCTCAGTTGGTAGAGTCCTTGCCTCGCATGCACAAGGCCCTGGGTTCAATCCCCAGCACCACAAAAAGAAAAAAAAAAAGGTGAGAGAACCTATTTAGGAAAAGTGCAAAGCTGGTACATCAAAGTAAATGAAAACATCCATGGTGAAGAGTTGGGAGTTCTTTAAAAAATGGACTCTGTTTTCCTAGCTGGATCTCTTAGTGTGTTTTCCAGGGGGAAAGAACATTCTTTAAAGAAGTAACCTAAACTTGAATTTATAAAAATGATAATGAGACCCTACTTAAAATTTCTAGAAGGGCCATGTATCTGACAATACTTGGAAAGCTCCATGTAACATTTTTAAGCAAAATCAGGAAAAAATAAAATGATTTCTACGGGAAAAACGTTTAATGCAAGACTCCATTTGAATTGTTTTCATTGGCAAACTTATATTCTGTTGAATAGCCTAGATTAGAACTGTGGAGATTAGATGCTGAGTTTGGAGGTGGGGAGGTAGGGTGCTGCAATTTGGAGGAGGGGAAAAAAAAAACACTTTCAAAGGACTCACATAGCCTAGAAATAGTGAAAAAATTGAGAAATGAATGGATAATGTATACTTACAGAATAGTTTATTTTATTACTCATTACCATAAAATAATACAGAAATTTAGTATGGAAAGTTAAAATTTATCAGAACATATACACGTAGACTGTATATGCTGCCATCCGTACTGGAGAGATGTAAGTAAATGTAAAGATGGGGTATTAAATCATAATTTTGAAATTTACTGTAGAACCTACTGTACTACCGTAAATAATTTTGTAGCCGTCTGCTGTTGCTCTTGCTGTGAGCTCAGGAGCTGAGCATCTGCTCAAGCTCCCTGGTACACTCATTATTTCCTTTTGAGCAGTGTCTGTCTCCAGTAGACTGGATATCATGTAAAAAGTGATCTGTAGCATTGTCATGTTTTTCACCATATATGGAACATGTAATGTATACAATTTGTGCTAACTGTTTGTTATTGGTAAGGCTAGAGCAGGCTCTTAGTAGCTAAGTTTTTGGTGGGGCTAAAGTTCAGCGAGGCACAGTGTGCATTCCTGTAATCCCAGTGGTTTGGGAGGCTGAGGCCAGAGAATCAAAAGTTTGAGGCCAACCTCAGCAACTTGGTGAGGCCCTATCTGAAAATAATCCAATTAAAAGGGCTGAGGATATGGTCTACGGGTGAAGCACTCCTCGTTCATTTTTTTGGTGCAAAAAAAAAAAAAAAAAAGTTACAACAACTTGAATTCTTGAGCACAAGGAGGTTGGTCCCCCATCAACCCTCCCCCGATGTTGGACAATTGTCAATTCTGTATTTTTTTTTTTTTTTTCTGGTCTGTCTCTAATTTCTTCCATCTCCCTCTGTTTATGATGTATCAAGGAAAGCAACTTTTGAGTTGTGTCACTGGTTACATTTATTTTGCATTTCGTGAATCTCACCTGGGACCTTTCATGTGGTTGCAGTCATGTGATGGTTTCCTGATGGTGGGTGGCTGCATTCATTAGTCTGGATCCTCAGCTCTTGGATGCTCGAAGTAGCAGGAGTGGTTGATGTCCACACCACACCTCTCCTCTGTCACATTGCATCTTGTCCTCAAGAAGCTTAGTTTATCTAGGTTTATTTAACAGCATAATCATCTTAAGGTTCCGAGGGCATTAAGAGAAGAAACTGCAGGTTTTCTTGAGGTCAAGACTTGGAAATCAGTGTCACTTTGGCCTTATTTTGTGGGTTAAAGTTTTAAGGTCATCCCGGTTTCCAGGGGAAGGAAAATAAATTCTACCTCTAGATAATAAAGTGGCTAAGTCACATGGCGATGGGCATGCTTGTAGAAATGGGAAGAAGCCCTTTGGCTATCTTTACAAATCACTGACTACATATTCCAAGATGTAATTCATTTCTTGCCTGATCCTTAGCATTTCTTGGAATAGACCCAGTCTGTGCTGTGGAAATTTAGTGCAGTAGAGGAATAAAACTCTTTTTCTTTATATTTAATTTTTTAACAGCCTACTGATCCAAATAGGGGCTGGATCATAAGCCCATTGGGAGATAATCCTTGGTGGACCTTATTAATAGCTGCTATTCCAGCTCTGCTCTGTACCATTCTCATCTTTATGGATCAACAAATTACAGCTGTCATCATAAACAGAAAGGAGCACAAATTGAAGGTGATTTCTAACTTTTGCCCTAAGTGGTGTGATTTCTTCAGAGGTTTAAGGTATTCCCAAAATAATGAGAACATTAAAAGATGGAAGATGGAAATTAGTTTCTTTTCTCTGTATAACTAATACAGAATTTTAACCTGGAAGACCAATTTAGACTAATACATATTCATGTTTATTTCACTTTCAGAAAGGAGCTGGCTACCACCTTGATTTGCTCATGGTTGGTGTTATGTTGGGAGTTTGCTCTGTCATGGGACTTCCGTGGTTTGTGGCTGCAACGGTGTTGTCAATAAGTCATGTCAACAGCTTGAAAGTTGAATCTGAATGTTCTGCTCCAGGGGAACAACCCAAGTTTTTGGGAATTCGTGAACAGCGGGTTACAGGGCTAATGATTTTTATTCTAATGGGCCTCTCTGTGTTCATGACTTCAGTACTAAAGGTAAAATCTCTTTATTGTAGTGTTTAAAAATCTTATTTAGCATAACATTTATACTTAATTGTATGAAAACGAAACATTGAAACCACTATCTAAAATCAGTTCATTTCCTGTAATTTACTTTGGAAATATTATTTGATAAGGTTTTTAGAGTAGTAAACATTTCAGTGGTAGGTGTGTCCATTTTAAAAGTCATGTAAAAGGGTAGTATTAAAGACTGTCTTTGGAAGGAGATGATCAAATGCTTAGTTATGATTTAAAAGGAAGGAATATTCTCAGAATTTTGTAGGAATATTAAAGGAAGTTATATTGAAAGACACATGAAAATTATTCGACCAAAATTTTTAAAAATACTACTGTTAATGAACTTAATGCATTCTGATGCACTCCATGAGACAAAGGTAGCAAAGTCTTATTAGGAAATAAGTAAAAATGGCTAATATTATCAGTGAAGCTTATATTTACATTAATTGCCATTTAGTCACATCTGAATTTTACTCTACACACCCTTCAGAATCTAATGATTTAAAAAATAATTCCTATGTAGCAAGCAGAGCTAAGGAATTAATCTGAAATATTCTATTCATTTTGAAAAAGCTCAAGTCTTTCTTTGGTGGTCTAAAGAGTCATATACCATTTGTAGATTAGGGTACAAACTTGGGTTGTTTTTGTGTGAGTGTGTATATATCAACTTAAAAAAATTAAGCTGTTAAGTACTGGAGTTCCTTGGCTTCCTTTCAGGGACTTTGTATCTGCCAGTTGATTTACCAAGTTTGTGTTGCGTGCTTACTGTGTTATTAGACATTGTGGAAACAATAATAAATAGGCTACATTATTGTCCACTTGAGTGAATCTGACAGTTCGCATGGTGAAACAGATAGGTAATGGACAATTATTGCACAGTGGTGCGTTTTCAAAGTGGGAAGAAGAGGGGAAATATTTAGTGCAATCTTATGGGGATGGAGTAGCCCATTGGTGAAGCCCTTGGAAAATTGTACTTTAACTGCCGTAGAAGTTTCTAAATTTAGTAAATGCTACATATTAACAGAAAAAAATTAAAGTATAATGTGAGGAGAGCTCTAAAGTGAAAACTTGGTCTCCATGTTTTTTCTCACTTTCTAAAACCCAACTGTCTATAGGCAAAAAATTTTCAACTCTTTTTTTTTTTTTTTTTTTTTTAAGTATTCTGGTAGTTGCCATAATTGTAATTTATTTTTCAGTTTATTCTGTTTAGATTGAATCTCTGTACCTAGAACAGTGGTTCTTAAAATCTACTGCAAGGACTGGGGATATAGCTCAGTTGATAGAGTGCTTGCCTTGCAAGCACAAGGCCCTGGGTTCAATCCCCAGCACCACCCAAAAAAAAAAAAAAAAAAAATTAAAATCTACTGCAAGGACCCCTTGGAGTTTCTGACACCCTGGTAGGGGTCTGCCAGGCCCTTCCCTTTCAAAGTATTACACAGCTGTGTGAAGCAGCATTTTTGTCATACTGTTCATCCAGAACAGCAGATGTAGATAGAATTCAGGTGTCTGCTAAACTGCTCACTTAAAAGATTTGCAAAAATGTAAAGCAGTGCTATTCTTCTCACTTGATTTTATTTTATTTTGGAAATTATGGTTTTTTATAAAAATATGTTCCTTATATTAACTTATTGTGGGCTTAGTATTGTTATTTTCAAATTAATTTAAAAATAGCAATTTAAGCTGAGCACAATGACACATGCCTGTAATCCCAGTGCCTCCAGAGACTGAGGCAGGAGGATTGCAAGTTTAAAGCCAGCTTCAGCAATTTAGTGAAGCCTTAAGCCACTTAGTGAGATCCTGTCTCAAAATCAAAAAACATAATAATAAAAAGGGCTGGGCTCAGTGATTAAGTGCCTCTGGCAATCTGTGGTAGCAAGAAATTAAAAAATAAATAAATAAAATAAAATAAAATAAAATAAAATTCTAATGTGGTGCATATCTGTCCATCTTTCTAACACATTCAAACGAAAATGTTTAGAGAGGTGGTTGGGAAGAGTCCTCAGTATTTTTAAGAGTATAAAGGGGACTGACATCAGAATCTTCAAGAACCTTTAAGACTATCTTTCAGGATGAGTTGAGCAGGCTTGTGTTTATCCTCCATCTCCACACTCCCTCCTGTCACCTGCCTTTTGTTGGTTTATACTTCTGGTTTTACTTCAATTGAAAAGATGCTAGCATTCAGTGCTGTCATTACAATTAAGCCTTCCATGGCGTTTCGGTAAGTTAAATCGAAAATGTAGGGCTTCCGGGAACTCATAATCACTACTGTGATGATAAAAATATTTCCTGAGGACTAAGCAGTGTAATTGGTCAGGAATTCTACCTTATTTCACTAAGCCCTGCTGCTTAAAAAATAACAGTGCGGGCATCAAGACCCAACAAATTTCTCTCTCTCTCTCTCTCTCTTTCTCTCCCCCCTCCCTCCCCCTCCTTCCCCCTTCCTCCCTCCCCCTCTCCCCCTCCCTCCCTCCCCGTCTCCCTGCCCCTCCCTCTCTCCCTCTTCTCTCCCTCTCTCCCTCTTCTCTCCCTCCCTCCCTCTTTCTTTTGGTCTTAAAGTCATTATGTCACTGTTTTCTAGAGGCCACTTTTATGTTATCATTTTGGTTTTTGTACCTTCAGGTGCTTGCTTTTTGTTTTTTTGCTTTTTCCTTTGTAGAGGTTACCAGAATTTCCTCTTTACTACGGGTGGTATGAAATTTCATTGGGGGGTTTAGGTAGTTAGCTAGACAGGGGCTTTTCATTTACCTCCTTTGTCTTTCAGTTGGTCATTTCACTCTGGGAGCTTGTGCCTTCAGCTTAGTTTTCTTTATTTGCTGATCTTCATTGTCTCTATTGGAAATTTCTCCAGCTAAACAGGTCTTAGACCTTCTGAACTCATTCTTACATTTTGATTCCCTCACGGCCCACTTTTAGAGAGTATTTCCACCATTTTCCATATCATCACATGGATTTTTAGTCTTATCAAAATTGTTATTACAGAATTGTTTTTAATTACTTGGATAATATCTTAAATTTCTAGGAAATTTTCATTTTGGTTATTCCTATTTCCTAGCATTCTGAATTGGGTAAATATTTTTGGATATTTGTTGCTTTTTGGATAAATATTTTTTAAAAGTTCCCTGGGGTATTGATTAGATTTTTAAAGTATGTTTTCTAACACCCCAGCTAAACAACCTAGTATGTCTTTTCTAAGGATAATGAGTTATTACTTTTTCTTCCAGGGGCCTCAGAAAAGACATGCTAGGTTGGTGAGTTGAGGTATATGTGGATTTCCTTTACAGTTGCTGAGTCTTTTTTCCTTACAGGCCTTTCCCTTGGGTCATTGTGCTTTTGAGTAAATTGATGGGGCCTGTTAATAGCTAGGCTGTGCTATAAATGCCTAGGTATGGTCCAAATAGGTGGTTTGGGATCTCCCTAACTGCCAGCGTAATGAGGATTTTATTCTGAAGGTTTCAATTATTGTAATTTGTAAATGCTACGCATAGTATACTGGCACTGAAGGGGAGGTATTGATAGTAATAGAAATGCTTTTTGAGTGTCAGGTGCTTTGAGTTTTTTTTAATGTATGTGAAAGTATATGTGATCTTCACAGCAATCTGTTATAGAAATTACTGTACAGAAAGCTTTTGTTTAAAAGATTATCTAGGCTTTTAAAATGAGTATTCTGACTATAGTGCTCCTGAACCTATTTCTTTGTAGAAGATGAGCAATTTTTCAGGGAGCTATTGTTCATTAGTGTTTTCTTATGTATAAAAATATTAGGTTGTTCTGGTCCTTATCACTGATCTTTTACTTCTGTCACAGTAGCTACATGATTATATTTCTGTGTACTCATTACTTTGAACTGGTTTTAATAGCATGAGTTCTAATTGTGGTCATTTTACTTACAGTTTATTCCAATGCCTGTTCTGTATGGTGTTTTCCTTTATATGGGAGTGTCCTCATTGAAAGGAATCCAGGTAAGTTAAGTATTTAGTGAATTTGTAGAAAAACTTAAACCTATATTAAATTTGAAGAGATTGTTTTCATTATGGTACTGACTTATTCTCAACTCTTTGATATTTTAAAAGAGCTGGTTATTTTTCTAACTGATGACTTTTAGTCTACATTTGCCAAGTGATTATTGCTTACTGCACATTTTTTCTTCTGTAAAGCATGAGATCAGGAACTGATGTGGTCCTCACCTATCTTTAATTAAACTCTCTGAAGATTACTATAGTGAGAGGGAGGATCAAAAGGATTGGAATTGGGGGAAAAATGCTGTTTCTAACATGTAAAATAGCAGTTTCAGTACTTTGGGAGAAAAGGTAGGTGTATTACCCTTTAAAAACAGTGGTCCCTGCCATTTGTATGGCACAGTATGATTTAAAGACTTGGCAAAAAAATTATTTCCTGTGATCCTCAAAATGATGGTTGTAAAGGAGAAGGGAAGACATTGTAATTTTATAATTCAGGAAACAGAAGCATTGAGGAAGTAGGTAGTGTAGCCAAGGCTAGAACCCGGTGATCTCCCTATTCTGTCTTAACACTTCCTGGAGAACAAGCTCATAAAACTTACTCAGGTTTGTACAAATGGTAGTGGAAGACATTTAGATCAGCACAGTTAGCTCTACCTGACCACCTCTTCTCATGCCAAGGATGTGGTCTCAGGTGCCAGCTGGGGTGCTGTTGGCTGGCAGGACTTCTCAAAGACATCAGCTTCATTTTTTAAAAACATAGCCCAGAATCTTCTCCCCATTGGTCAAGAAAGAATCTAATCATCTCACTTGATTTTTCTCAACAGTTTTGTGAAATGGTAGGACTTTTCTTATTTCTAGTTTATGATTAAGGAAATTGCTCAAAGTTTCATTTTCTTTTTTTTTTTTTAAACTTTGTTTTATTCATTTATTGTTTTATGTGGTGCTGAGGATCGAACCCAGTGCCTCACACATGCTAGGCAAGCACTGTACCACTGAACCACATCCCCAGCCCCAAAGTTTCATTTTCAGTGAGTTAAGAATTAGTACTCGTTGCCTTGAGTTGTTTTCATAAAATAAGCCATGTTATACATGTGAAGAACCTTAGAAGTCATTCAGATTGTTATTTTAATTGTACACATTAGAAAATAAGGCTAAAGAGATGAAACAACTTCTGTATCAATGCATTGATCTCAATATTTTAATCCCCCAAATTAAAACATTTTGCTTTGAGTTTTCTGATTAAATTAATTGCAGTAGTTCAAATGAGTGCCTTGATCCCCGCCACCCCTCTTGGATCCAGAGATTCTTGGCTAAAATAATCTCCTATACATCAGAACATATGGTTTAACTTTAATATAGAACACCCTAAGGTTGAGTAGAATTTCTTTTCCTAATTAGCAGAAATGATATTTTGTTGAAAACTTACTTTTTTCTCCATTCTATGCATAGTTTTTTGACCGTATAAAGTTGTTTGGGATGCCTGCTAAGCATCAGCCGGATCTGATCTACCTCCGCTACGTGCCTCTCTGGAAGGTCCATGTTTTCACAGTCATTCAGCTCACTTGTCTAGTTCTTTTATGGGTGATAAAGGCCTCAGCTGCTGCAGTAGTTTTTCCCATGATGGTAAGTTTTTTTCAGACTTCTTTGGTCATCAGCTAATAACATGATTTTGTTTTCATAGTAATTATCTTTAAATTTGTAATTGATATTGAAAAAAGGAGTAGCCCATTTAATGCTTCTTAGGTGTTTAACAATGTGAGCTAACTGTTTCTAGCTATAAACCAGTTATTTTCCAGTATGAATTTTCTGGTCAGTTAAAAAAAATGTAGAACTCTGTTTTGGCATGTTTGAGCAACTTCAGAATTTAGGACATTTTTGTTGAACAAATGTGATAGCCAGATGTAAAAAGCAAAGCAATCAAGAGGTTTTCTTTCTCTCCCTTTCCTTTTCCCCTCCCCCTTCCTCTCTACCTTTTTTGGCAAGGTCTGCCAGGTTGGGCTTGAACCCATGATCCTGTAGCCTCAGCCTCTCAACTGACTGAGATTTAAGGCATGCATCATCCTTCTTGACTAATGCCTTTTAAAAAATTGCTTTCTGGGTTGATATTGAACTCAGGGCCTCCTGTACTGTCACAGAGCTACACCCCCAAATGAGTCTGTAATGGGATATTTCAATGTATCTTTTTCAGAAATTGACAGATGTAGAAGTTTTGACGTTATAAAGACTATAGATGACTTGTAAATACCATGTAAAAATTGGTTATGTATAGGGCTCTAAAAATCCTTACAAAAACTAAACTGTAGAAATTATTCAGGTAATACTTCCTGATTACAATTAAATTACATATTAAGAAGGCATTCATATAACCTTACATATATGGAAATTAGACCCTGGATAGAAAATTGAGCTAAAATTCTATATAAAAGTATAAAAGGGAGACCTTTATAATGATATCTCTCTAAAACTTAAGAGCATAGTTTAAGTTATATTCAATGGAAGATGTATACTCTACATTGCCTTTATTGTTCAAGAAGATACAAATACAGCCAGGTAAAATGGAACTTAAAGAGACTAAAAACGCTTAATAGAATTAATAAGAATTATGTTAAGGTGTCTGGTATTAAAAAGAAAAAAATGAGTTGATATTCTCTATCTTGGTAGTAGGGCAGTAAACAGAAAAAATGATATTCATAATAATGGTCAAAACCCATGAAATATTTGAGTAAGCTAAAACAAAAAACATTTTAACAAATTTGAAGAAGAAAGGTTGCACAGTAGTGTTTATATTAGTTTCCTCAGGGCACTGTAACAAAGTACTACAAATTGTGTTGCTCAAAACAAAAATTTGTTATCTCACAATTCTGGAGTCTAGATGCCTGAGTCGAAGGTGTGGGCAGGACCCTACTCCTTCTGGAAGCTCAAGGGAGGCAGTGCCTGCCTATTACCTGGCTTTTGGTGGTTTGGCTTTTGTAGTTTGCGGACAGTCTTGGGCATTCCTGGGCTTGCAACCATATTAACTCCTGTCTGCCTTTGTCATGACTTGGTTCCTCCTATGCGTGTTGTCCCATGGCATGACTCTCTTAAAAGGACACCACTCAGATTATATTAGAAGCCCACTTTATTCTAGAATGACCTTAGCTTACTCACATATGCAACAACCCTATTTCTAAATAAGGTAATATTCTGACATACTAGGGGTTAGGGCTTTAGTTTGCCTTTTTTGGAGGGTAGGGTTGAGTGGATTGAACCCAGGGCCTTGCACAGGCTAGGCAAATACTCTACAACTGAACTACATCTATGGCCCATTTTTTTCCTCTTTAATTTTGAAATAGTCTCACTAAATTGGCTAGCCTGGCCTTGAACTTGCAATTCTTCTGCTTCAAGCTTCCAGTAGCTGGGATTATTTCAGCTTGTTTAGTATGGGGACAAAATTCAATTCACAACAGTATTTAAGGGTATAGAATAAGACCTGGACCAACAGGTATAACAAGTTCTGTTTTGAATACTTAATAACTAATATATCTAGAAATTTTTCTGAATATATGGAATGCCATCACTTGAATATCATAAGCAGATTATTTCAGAGGTGAAATTTAGTACATGGTGTTGGAAGAGTTAACTGTTTACTGGGAAGTAAGTAAATTTGTACTCTATCTGACATGTATAGAAATAAATCAAAAATGAATTCAGGATTTAAATGGTAAAAAAATAATAGTAGAAGTTTTGGAAGAGTATTTTATATCATAAAAGATATGATAAGCTGGGCACAGTGTTTTTAAAGTGTTTTTTTTATACTGTAAAAGGTAAGATAAACCAGGTGCTGTGGTGCCCAATTGTAATCCCAGCAGCTCTGGAGGCTGAGGCAGAAGCATCATGAGTTCAAAGCCAGCCTCAGCAAAAGTGAGACACTGAGCAACTCAATGAGACCCTATCTCTAATAAAATACAAAATAGGACTGGGGATGTGGCTCAGTGGCCGAGTGCCCCTGAGTTCAATCCCTGGTACCCCACCCCCCCAAAAAAAGGTATGATAAACAGTAAAATCATATTGTGAACTGGGAAAAATATATGTAATACAAGACAGATAGAGGTTTTGAATCCAAGTTACACAGAACTCATGAGTTCATAAACAGAAGTTATAAAAACCAGTAGAAAAATACAGGCAAAAGAAAGCAAGTGAGAGAAGACGAAACCCAAGTGGTTTAAATGCTCATTCGCAACAGCAGTAAAGAAAAGTGAATTTATGTCCTTTTTGCCATATGATTGAAAAATTAAAACCTTGTGCTGAAAATAGGTACTGTAATGCACCACATTGCTTAGCAGGTGCTTTTTTTGTCCTGGGGATTGAACCCAGGGGTGCTTTACCACTGAGCTACGTCCCTAGCCCTTTTTACTTTTTATTTTATTTTGAGACAGGGTCTTGCTGAGGTGCAGAGGCTGGTGTTGAACTTGTAATTCCCCTGCCTCAGCCTCTCCCCAGTCTCTGGGATTACAGGCATACTCCACTGCTACTGGCGAGGTTTTTTTTTTTTTTTTTTTTTTACACTTAATATTATTTAAAGTCATAAAAATCATCTTTTTATTATGATATTCCCAATGCTTATTAATGTTCTTTGTAAGTTCTATGTAGAGTGCAAGTGATTTATGCAGGAGAATATTAAGAATGTCATTTTCTATTTTCTTCCTTTGTACTTCTAAAATTTTTGAGCAGACAGTTCAAAAAGATATGTAAGTGACTCAGTTTCTTTGCAATGAGACAATGTTTGAAATAATTTTAAAAATATTTATCATTTAGAAGATTCGTTAAATACTTCTTTCCTTTCTAAGTGATAATTTATTTCATATGTTACTTACTATTTCCTCCCGCCCCACTTTTTTAAGGTTCTTGCATTGGTGTTTGTACGCAAGCTGATGGACCTGTGTTTCACAAAGAGAGAGCTTAGTTGGCTTGATGATCTTATGCCAGAAAGTAAGAAAAAGAAAGAAGATGACAAAAAGAAAAAAGAAAAAGAGGTAAAAAGAATAATTATGGGTTCTATTAAAACCTTACTTGAATCAACTCCTTTAGTCCTCATAAGAACCTTCTGAAGTAGGGACTGTTGTCATCTCCATTTTATAAATAAAGAAACTGAGGCAGGAGAGGTTTGCTAACATGTCCCAAACCCTAGCTCTTACTCATTTCACCCTCTTGCCCCTCCATGGCTCTGTCACAGGAATACTTTTAAAGTTACATACCGTGTGTTTTTAACAAAAGAAAAATCCGAACTTTTAGCAATATTAAAACATAGGCAAACATAAAATAGTACTATATCATCTGATTTAACCTTAAGTACATGACCTACATTATTTTTAGCATACATTTTAGTTTTAACAGTATTTTAATAATCTGGCATACATCCAGACAAAAGAGATTTAAATATCTTTTTGTTAAAAAAAAATATAATAAAGCTTTACTATTTTTTTTTTAAATAGTGCCTAGCTATGTTATCCAGGGTGATCTTGAATTTGTAGGTTCAAGGAATCTAGCCTCCTCAGTAGCTGGGATTACAGGCATATGCCATCACATCCAGCTAAAGGTTTTATCTTTATATGTTCTATTATGTACCAGTAATCGATTTGTATACTGAAATTTCAATATGAATATTCTGAATTTGAGATTTTATTTAATGTGATATTGTCACTTTTATAAAAAGAGGTGGAGACTGTATATGTAGAATATATAGTTTTGTTGATTCTAGTTCCTTGCCCAATTTTCCCTTTCAGAATTTTGTTTGAAAATCAGAGATAAGAAAGATAAACTTTTTTAAATGTTAGTCTTGCTTAAGTAGAATTAGAAAAATTACTGGTTTTGTTTACCTTTCAACAAAAATTATAACTAGAGTATAAATTTGAATGAGGCTCCAAAATTTTAAAATTGAGTTATTTGCTTTAAAGATGTATATGTAAATATGTATTAACTTTTGGTGATTTTTTTCCCCCAAATAGTATATAATTTATTTATAAAATACTTAGGTCACATTGCCTGTTTATTACCTTTGTTATCAGTTAGAATGAGGTTCAGTGGCACACAATAGGAAAGAACCACAAGGATTTATTCTCCCATGTAGAACTCTTGAACTAGTGTTTTGGCTCCATGGTTATTAGGGATTCCTTGTTCCTTTCCTCTCATCCTCAACATCTAATTTCCATCCTCATGTTTTCCTCGGGGGTCAATATGGCTGAGCTATTGTGTTAGCATTAGAGGCAGCAGAAAGAAGGAAGGACCAAAGACAAAGTAGACTTTACCTGGGGATTGTGTTTTAAGGAATCTTTCCATAACTTTCATCCAGTAAGTTCGGCTTATACCATGTGGCCCCACTGAGTTGCAGGGAAGTTTAATGTATGGGTTCTTTGTTTCATTTTAAAAATCAGGGCACATTGCCACCTCCGAGTAGTTCTCCAAGAGAAGTATGAATACTTTTCAGTCTCTCCCATACTGCCTTTCCCCTGCCCCCATTATTAACATGCCATAATTTGAGTCCATGTCTCCTTTGCAGGTGGTTCTCAACCTGGGGTGACTTCCCCTCCAGGAGACATTTATCAGTGTTTGTAATACTCAATTGTCATACAACTGGAGGGGCTGCAGCTGCCGTCCAATGGGTAGAGGTCTAGGAGACTGCAAAATATTCTATATTCACAGATCTTACTCCCCATAATTAAAAAATTTTTAGGTCCTAAATGTCATTATTGCTGAGATTGAGGAATCCTTCTTTATACAAAGGAAACTTTATTCACCTTGTAACATGATAGGAGACATGAGATTTCACATTTTAACTCATCATATAACTTCATAATGACTGGTATTCAAACTTACATAGTTAAATTGATTTTCAAAAAGTATTAGTGATTGACTTTCAGAAATGAAAGTTACACCATTTAAAATCTTTATTTTTGCTCCAAATATGTGTTCACAATTATAAAATGAAATCTTTAGTTATGGTTGTATTTAAATGATGTTTTCAGCTTGAGTTTCCAAGTCTTTAGGGTGCTCTTTAGTAGCTGCCCTCCTGGGAATGTTCTGGGAGAAGTAACCCCTTCTTGTGTGCTCTAAGGAAGCTGAACGAATGCTTCAGGATGATGACGACACTGTGCACCTTCCATTTGAAGGGGGAAGTCTCCTGCAAATTCCAGTCAAAGCCCTAAAATACAGGTGAGATGTAACTTTGTCTTGTAAAATGTATTATGTACACGTCAGGTGCATGAGTAAACCATGTAGTGCTTAAAGTAGTGATATCTGTTTAGAAAACAATGATGAAATCCATATCCAGCTTATCAACTAAAGGGAAGTTTCCTGTAGTTTGAAGAGGAAATCTCTTGGTCCTTTCCCAACCAGGTTACAGGCAGAAATGAAGAAAAAGCTGGACTTGGACCAGAGCCTTAGTTGAACTCTCATACCAAGCCAGCATATTTTAGTTGTCTTCTATCATTCTGTCTGTCTTGGCGAAGTTTAAAATTAGTACACGAGTTTCAGAATACTTCCATTTTCTTGGTAGCATTGCTTTTTCCTTTCTACCCTTCAACAGGTTTGGGGTCAGTGTTCACTGGAAAATAAAACTGTTGTAATCCACTTTCTGCTAACCTGCCAGATGTATCTATGTTTAGAGACCCTAGTTTCAAAGGTATGATTTCATCACTGACAGTGAGGGCTCATATTATGAAAAAGTATTAGTAGGTTTTATATATAATTTACCATTTTTTATTTTGTTGATTTATATTTAAATTTAAGAACAAAAGATGGCAGAGTTTG
Source organism: Glaucomys volans (assembly GCA_020662805.1). Lineage (NCBI taxonomy): Eukaryota > Metazoa > Chordata > Mammalia > Rodentia > Sciuridae > Glaucomys > Glaucomys volans. The sequence goes on from JAJEJO010000864.1 coordinate 258,081, forward strand.
AGAAATGAAAACTTATACTTTTTTTGCAGTTTGAAAAGATTATAAAAACTTGTATTTATGTACATGTTGATTCCTCTTCCTGTACATCTATTCCACTTCTGATAAGCTATTTATAGAGAATTCAGGTTTAGAATCTATGTTGGATTCTCTGACCAGTTGATCATCCTGCTTCAAAATTCTTTATTTTTAACTGTGATATTTAACCAGAAAAATGGATATCTGAATTTTTCTTTTGTCTTTTAAGTGATGAACCATAATTAATACTGCCTTGCTTCAAAATTGAACCTTGAGAATGCCAGGAAATGGCTAACCTGTTTAATCGTCAGTTTTACATCTTAAATAGTTCTGAATTACTTGCCATGAAGATCAAATGAGATAATGTATGAAAGCAAGTGGAAAACCTAAAACCTTCTAAAATATGAAAATAATTTATGTAACTAAAAAATTTCCATTTAGTTTTATTTTGAGGTCCAATAACATGTATGTTATATTGAAAAAGGTTTATTTCTACTAATGGGAAGTTCTTACTTGGAGGAAGATATTTAGAAACTGGAAACTTCTTCAGGAATTTGTTTCTTCCATTATTTGAAGTTGACAACCAAGTGAATATGTTTGCTCAGGGTAGGCAAAAGTTGCAGGTTGGATGCTCTGCTATTGTGAACTTGGGCATTTAAATTGTGTGTACTCCTTAAAAAAAAAAAAACTTGGTTAAAAAGTATAGCAGCCATTCCTAGAAACTTCTCAGTGACCATGTCACACTTTCTGCAATCTTGAATTTTAAACAACTTTCTGATTTAAAGTATAAACAAAGATAGCACCTTTTAAGTGACTATTTTGTTATAACCTGGCTTGCCCCATCACATTGTTAATTTAACATGATCTAATTTCACGTTTGTATTCATAGCTTTTTTTGCATGAAACATTTTTCTTAAAAAAGGACTTGCAAATATATTTCTGATAACTTCATGATACATGATACTTTCATATTACTTGTGGCTGTTAGCCTTGAGCCCCAAGTTAATTATGGATATCATCATTATGGATTTGGGGTCTTGAAGTCATTTTTTCAGTAACTCATAGAAACATAGAATGATTACATTTGTCCCTTATAATAAAAGGGCATTTTATCATTCTTTTGATTTTGATACATTTGATAAAATAACTCTTGACACAAAAATGTGAATGCCTGCTAAAAGTGGTATTTACAAAGTTGTTTTTGTGTTGTCTGTTGAAATATTTTCAGAGCTTTATTTTTAATTATGAAGTGTCACCTTTTCTAACATTCTTTTAAATTATTTTAAAAATCATTTTTCTTTACATACTGTAATATTTATTCAATATTAAAATTTGTGCCAATTACAAAGGTTTTCTAATTGATTTTATGGTGTTTTCATTTTTCTACTTATATGCACAGTGATATATCCTTTTATGTTACTTCAGTGATTTACTTGTAGCCAATATGATCACAGGGCAACATTATTGGAGTACTGCCGATGCCCCACATCAAATTGTGAAACAGAGTGCATCTCACTCTTCATTTTGATTATAAAGGAAGATGTACTTCTCCATGAGAACTTTATCATAGAACCCAAAATTCTGATATCTTGGTAGGCATTGGTATAAGTGCATGGCAAGGATTTTCTCATTTTAAGTTGATGAAAGCAAATAGTGACATAGATTAAAAAAATGACAATATTAATGCTTTTGCAAATACTGAATACTAACCACAAAGTGTGTTTGTTCTTCAGTGTTGATCCCTCAGTTGTTAATATATCAGATGAAATGGCCAAAACTGCACAGTGGAAGGCACTTTCCATGAATACTGAGAATGCCAAAGTAACCAGATCTAACACGAGGTAGTTATAATTATTTATGCCTTTTCAAACTTGGCAGTTTTCAACTTACGTATTGATATTGATGCAGTAAAAGCATTGCATTTAACCTAATTTATATTTTGCTTAACAAAACCAATCTTCCTTTTTTCCTTCCTCCCTTCTTGCTTTCACCCATCATTTTATGTTAACAATAATCAGATGTAGATATAATGATTCTGTTTTGTAATTTAATTTTTTAATTTATAGTTGCATCTTTTGAAATTAATTTGAGCTATTTTATACTAAAACACAGAAAAATATGTAGATCAAAATCATACAAAGAAAGATAATTATAAGAGATTAAATACTCCATTTGAATACCACCTGAGTCATGTTTTGTGATGGTCCAAGAAAAAAGAAAAACAGTTTTGTTTAGCTCTGCTGTTTTTTTTAGCATTATTGTTTCTTCAGGTGAGGTAAATGTTTTCCCTAAAGATATTCGGAAGAAAATTAATTCATTGATATAAAAGCATTCATTTTCATAGTGGACCATCTATTGAAACTCACATAATCCCCTGATGTATGTTTCTTGTTGTGGGACACATTTCTTTTTTTGCTTTCACTTGGAGGCCTGAGACCTCAGGAATTCTATTTTGATAATCATTAGAATTTTAATCTTTAGGTCTCTGGGGAAATGAGACATTGTCTTATAAGCTCGTCCTACTCATATTCAGAAAACTTCTTTTGAGTATACCTTGCTGTGTTGCGTGTTGGAATATTCTGCTTGGGCATAAGATCAGAACCTTTCCAGGCATGCAAGCAGTGTAGCTATTTCTGGTTAGTTACTGTCTTTCTGAGCTCTGTCTTGTGATTAAAAAATTGATTAGCTTTTTCTCATTCTCTCCCTATCCTCTTTTCTAATTAATCTCTATTATATGTTTTTCTTTTCTATCATGGTTTCTCAAGTTGGGCTGGGCTCTTCCCTTTTATAATTTCTTTCTTTTGTCTGTAAAGTTTTAAAGTTAAATTCTTTGTCATTTTGGAGCAGCCAGAACTGATCCAATAGCTGATCCAATAATTGTTACTTAGTTTTTATACCCTTTCAGCACCTTTGGGTCAGATGGCAATTTAGTTATGATAAACATAAAGGCCTTGTAATAATATTAACATATCTTTAACTTCTCCCTTTCTTTTGGATTGCCCCTCTATTCATGAGAATGAAGCATGTCTTGGCTATGTCATTTAATGGAAAAATGGGGAGACCTCCTTTCTGTTGGTATTTTTTGATAAGGCAGCAACCCATAGTGTATTTCTGTACTTTTCAAAAAAAAAATTTTTTGGAATCCAGATATTCATGTCTTAGGATAAAATCAATCATTTGGATCCATATACATGGAGCATTTCTGGGTGTGGTGGTGCATGCCTATAATTACATCTGCTTAGGAGGCTGAGGCAGGAGGATTATGAGTTCGAAACCAGCCTCAACAACTTAGCAAGGCCCTAAGCAACTTGGAGAGAAAAGGGCTGGGGATGTAGCTCAGTGGTTTAAGTGCCCCTGAGTTCTATACCCAGTACAAAAAAAGTGTGTGTGTGTGTGTGTGTGTGTGTGTGTGTGTGTACACACACATATGTATATATAAATATAAAAATATATATATATAAACATACACAAATATATGTATAAATTGGTGTGTTAATCTTGTAAATCAAATTTAGGGGCAGAAGTTCTGTCACTTTGTTACCTTTTGTAAGAAATTATTCCATGCTTATATTAAAAAAGATTAATATATTGCTGGATTTGTCAGTAAAATAAGTCAGTACTCCAACTGTTCACATGTGAAGTAAGATAAATCAAACAGTTATATACAGACTCACTTTAAGGAACTTCTCTTCAGTTGTAAGAAAAATATGAATTGCAAGTGAAAACATACACAATTTTTAAAAATATAAGGATCTTTACTGTGCTTTTTAAGTTTACTGACACTAAAAGCAAAATTATAATAGGAAGTGATAAATTAGTGTTAATGATCTTCTCAAAAGGTTTATTGTAGATACTTATTGTTGGCCATGTTTTCAATGTCCAATGTTCTTTCAAAAATCATTTTTCTCATTTTTTTTTTGTTTTAAATAGCCCTGAAAAACCTGTGAGTGTGACAATAAATTTTGAAGATGAACCATCAAAGAAATACATGGATGCTGAAACTTCATTATAGAATTAAACCAACAGGAATTATATATAGATATATATATATCTCTATATATAATGTGTGTGTGTGTGTGTGTGTGATGTCACTGTGTATAACAATATTGTATGTCATGCTATTTATGCATGACCATTGTGGATTTTGAAGTAGAATCTGAAGTTTGTAGTGAGCACCATGGAGACTGTGTATATTAATGAAATGGTCTCTTGGAAGTGAGGTACATGGTTCTTATTATTCAAATATTTATTCTGTTGGGGAAAAGTTTTTCTGTTCTGCAATAGAAAGATGTGGGGAAATGCATTCAATCTGCTTTTCTTAAATCTCTTTGTTCACAGCGGTAATTCATATCAACCTTAAGTGATACATACTTAGTTCATATATTTATAATTTTTGAGTTTCTAAAATTTTCAGACTATTTCACTTTCGTTAGTGCTTTATAGGAAGAACAGGGAGTTGGTATGCCCACTCTGGGGTAAAGTACTACGCCATGGCTTCTCCGTGCATTTCATTTACGTAGTGTCCATCATGTTTCACAAATGATGGAATTTTCTTGGCCATAGAGATCAATGTAGAACTGTGGGAACTTTCTAGATAGGAACTATATTTTTTTTTACCTTTATATTTTAGGAATTTTTTTTAAAGCTTAAAATTTCATATCTAGGGTTCCTTTCTGACAAGTAAAATTGCAGATGATTTGTAACAGCACCACACCAGTGATAACTTTATGACTTTTAGAAACCATAAAATGCCAGTTTGCAATAGTTAAATTTTGCTACCTTTGTAGAAATTATTTTCTCAATAGCTGTACTTTTTAAAAATTCGTAAGTCCCACTCAGTTCTTTACCATTGCTCTCTTAAAGTACTTTGTTTAGTTTATATCAGGTTCAAGTTCTTATTTTTCTATTATAAGTAGTATGATTAAATAATCAGGAGTCAGAATTCTCTCAAATGGGTTTGTGATCAGTATTACTTTGTTAACAATGACCTATTATTTTCTGTTAATCTTTCTGTTGCATAGATTGTATTTAATAGGTTGTTATACACAATTTCATTTAAAATATTTATTTTAATGTGATACTTAAATATTATAAAAACATTTGAAAAGGTAACACATAGAGTAAATCATTAATGTAAATACTTGGTGCTCACTTGCATTTATGTTTATTACCTAAGAGCAGTTGACAGATTTTACATCTTTGATATAAAGCACTGCCATATTTCTATTTTAAAAGGATATTAGATGTTTTATGTATAGCTCAGATTGATGGCATTCTTCCTATTTTGTGTTAGTCTTTGTTACTTAGTTTTTCTGAGCTACCTTTTTAACTTTTAGAAAATTGTTTTAGTCATCTTTTATATATTCTTAGCTCCACACAAAATAAATAAATGTTGTTCTTGTGAAGCCTGTAGGACTGGATGAATGGGGTTGTGAAACTGATTTGGCAAGAGAATAACTTACAAAACCCAAGTACATTTTGAGAAGTCATAGAAATACTGAAGATGGTGACAAGAATATTAGGTTGAAAATTTTAATATAATTCCAATGCTCCTTTCAGTCATTCATAATCAAATTATAATTAAAGTATAAAAGTATGAGGAATTGATATAGAAGATCATGAGAAATGCCCGAAGCTGGTATTTTAGCAATTCTGAAGTGTCTAGATCCATTCTCAACTAAATAACTATTGTAATTTTCCATCTTTGACTGTTTTATCAGAGATTATAATAGATTCAACTTTGCCTCAGATGAGATGTTGGAAATCTAGCTGCTTTTTCTTTAGAAATTATAGATGGCATCATTTGGTACTGCCTAAAAAGAGTTTTTGACTCTTGGCAATTGATGGAGAGTATTAGCCATGGTGCTTTTTATTGTTTATGAGCTTCCATTTCAATGGTTCCTTTTCATTCATAGCAGCATAGTCATTTCCAAAGTCCCCAGTATTTGCTGCTATTTTTAAAAATACCTTGATGTATCTAAACCAGAGGATTTCCTCACATCATTTCCTTGTGTTTGGACATCAGAGGGTTAGCAACTGTACTTACTTTACAGGAAATGATTTTAAAATTTAAACTGAAAACTACCTGGGATTATAGTGTTTCTGTGATTTTATTTAATTATGTATAATAATTGTCCAGTGCCAGAAAAACCATGACTTGCAAAACTGTTTGCATTCAAAATGTTTTACGGTGTTTCTGATTCTTTATGGTTTCTGCTTGCTTTTGACTACTTGATTTGCAAAATGATATGATATGACTACTCCCTCCATCGAAGAGCGAAGGTAACTCATGTTTAAGTAATTGACTGCTTGTTTTAAGTGGTTATGGTATTTCTTCCACTGTTTTTGAAAATTACAATCATGGATAACATTCATTGCAAGACAGTGAAAGATACAATTTATTCTATATATTGATTTTTAAATGTTGCCTTAAATAGGTGTATATGAGCAGTGGTAATTGCTATGTACTGATTTACCTCAAGGTGCAAAATAATTAAACCTGTACATATTCCATTTACAAAATAAATTCAAATAAACAGCCCTGCACTTTCTTAGATGCCTTGATTTTCGGAATAGAGCTTAGTGCTACTGAATACCCTGGCCATAGAGCCACCTCAGGATATTCTTTTCTCCACCATATTTTTATTTATTTATAGATGTCTGTTTACAAAGACTATAATAAATCCTGATGTTGACCATTTGAAATTTACTTTCTTTTGATGGCTGTTTCAATCTAAAATAGCAGCTTTTGAGAAAACAATGAACTAAACTTCCTTATGATAAAAGGATGATTCTATATATTTTTAAATAATACTAGATATGTTGAAATGAAGCACAGTCTTTCTAAAATGTATTGTGTGAGTGTGTTGTGTGTGTGTGTGTGTGTGATGTTATCAATCTTAAATCTCTTAGGTGGTTTAGAGATGTGGCGTACCAATGTTCATATTTGCCAAGTCTTCTGTAAAACGTGTAGGATATAATTTTAATGTGCTAATGCATGTATTTATAAAGGAGATTTGTTTACCACTCAGACTTAATAACTTTTGTTTTCTACATCCAAAAATCATTTTTGTTTCTTCCACATTCTCAAAGTATCTGTGTGAATAAAATAGCTTTCTAATTTTTTCTTTCACAAAGGCAGATTCAAAATTCTGTAAGAAGAAAAATGTTCTCTAAAACTGAGGTATACCACCAGAACTTGCTGTTTAGAGGATTATATCATGTACATGAGTTCTGTAAATGTGCTCAGCAGTTTGTGAATGCTGTTTTTAAAGTGCTCAGATTTTGGATATGTAAGCCATGGATATAACATTGTAATTCAAAATGTTTATATTAAATAGCAATATTTTAAATTTATTTATGTAGATCACATCATTGTTATCATATACAGTGCAAATATGTGAAATGCCCTTTTGTTTATTCCAACAATTATTTATTTTTAGAAAGTAAATTTAAAAAGACTTTGAGGACATTCAAGGTTGGAAAGTGGTGTTCAAATTGTAAAATTTGGCAATTTTAATGTAAAGTCTCTTTTCTAACTTTAGAAAGTAAAATAAGTGTCAATTACAGGAAAACAATATGAAACGGAATCATCTAAAGATTATCTTTATAATTAAATTTAATTAGCGCATATTTAGAGTACTTGTTAAACCCCAGTTTTTCTTTTTTTAATCGTAATTTTTTGCACACTAATTGGTTTTTGTGCTGTGGCTTTTTGTTGCTTTATCAAAGTTTTTGTTTTTGCGGGGGGAGGGCATCTTCCAATGTTTACTACATTTAAAAATTGAATTTTATTGTTCATTTATGTACTATTTGATACCTTGGTATAATTTCACAGTACAGTTACGATTTTTATGACTTTTATAATTACAGTGATATTTTCTTTTATAATAAAATCCAAAGTAAATTAAATATTAAATTGTAGAACTGATATATTTCATTTTTATGAAGTACATCTCTACCCAAGTCTATAATGTGAATGATCCTGCCTTTCAAATTTGTTTCATAATTGTTAGAAGAAAACTATTTTTTTGTAGATGTTATTGAAGTTGAAAGAGCAATAAAAGTCTACTTAACTAGTTGTTGGCTACTGTCTTTACTTTGTACTTTTTAAGAAGAGTATCATAGCTTTCTCAGCTTGAGATGTGATAGGAGAGGAAGGAAAATGAGGGATTTCTGCTTCCTGACTCCCAGTGTACTTTGGTAGAAGAGAGAAAAGCAGAAACAGAAAAAAAGGTAAAATAATGCAGCCTTTTTTGATGAATAGCACTAATCCTGATGGTTTTATGTCTTCTGAAGCTTATTAATTAGTTCTGATATATTCACTTGGATTTGACTTTCATCCCTTTTCTGCATTCCTGAAATAGGACTGTTCCCTTTTTGTTGTTGTTGTTTTTGTTTTTTCTTTAATAAGAATACTTTCACAGTACACAAACTGAAGTACTGTTGTACCTGTGCGCCCACTTTTTATTCAAATCAGAGAAAAGGTGCACTACATTCATTTTAAATCAAGTTTGGGAGATTTTGTCACATACTGACTCACTAATGTGCATTTTGAGGGATGTTACATTGGGTCTGAGTAGAGCTCTGTACTTAATTTGTCAGGGGAGCATACTTGTGGTTTAGGTGAAACTCTAGAGTCAAACCATAAGTTCTACTGTCTCCATCACCAGCTCTCACGTTGGGCTCTTTAGGCAATTTGTTTACAATTCTAGGATGAAAAGTGATGTGATGAGTAGGTGAAATAATACGAGGGAAGAACTTGAAATAGGGCTGGCACAAAATTTAACATTCAATAAATTTGGTGCTTAAGACTCCATGATGTTTGTATCTTTTTATTGCTTTATCTAATGCCATTGAATTTTTCTTTAAGAAGCTGCAGATTTTCACAAGGTGAAGTGACTTGCTTAAGGACATAAAACGAACTAGTGATATTTGTAAGACAGAGACCTCTTGAATCCCAGGTCATTTATATTCACAGCACCATCTTCTCCTTGCCTGAGATGCAGCATACTTAACTGAAAATGTTTTTGTGTCATATGAAAGACAAAGTAGCATGTTGCACTGATTTCCTTTTCAAATTAGATCTTTGCTTTGGAAGAGAATCGATTTGATTTTGAATCCACAGCAATTCCTGAAAAATCCCCAGATTGCTCTTTCCCACCCATTTTATTTTAAATGCTAACGATTGGGCAAGCGAAGTCCAGAAAAACCTACAGTGAGGGGGAGACCTGTTCACAGGTGGTTCACTGTCCTGGTGAAGCTGTGTAGTACAGCCTTAAGCACCTCCTGCCGCCTCTTCTCCCTGCAGCTTTGGGGCTGGATCCAGCGCGTTCTCTGGCTGCTAGGGCAACTCTGGCAGGCGTCACCCGTCGCTATGGCGCTCTGCACCTTGCAGTATAACCCTTCCGGATTGGCTGAGGCACCCCGGCAAGGTGGAGGAAGAAGCCTCGGCATTGGATCAGCCAGTGCCGGTTGGCGGCCTGAAGGAAGATTTGATTGAAAAACCAAAGGTGCTGCGGGCTGCGGTGCTCCAGAGGTTGAGGGGACCGGGAGAGAGCTAGGGGGAGGGTGGGACCCCCGACTCGGAGCAGCGGGTAAGCAGCAGCAGTGACAATGAGGACGATCTGGAGATTGGCCTGAAGGAGGGACGGTCCCTCCCGCGCGGTGAGTGGGGCGGGAGCTGGTGCTCCGCTGTGCTGGCGTGCGGTTTGAAGCAGGGTCTCCAGGGAGTCACCCTCAGGTCCTGGTGGAGCGGCCTGAAGCCTCGGGAGCCAGCTTCACTCCATGGGGGGGCTGGGAAGAGAGTCAAGCTGGCTTGGGAAGGTGAGTCACAGTGGCCAGTTTCCTCAAAGCAGATGGGTTTGTGTTGAACGAATGGACAGTGGGAATGTGACATCCACAACGTTTGATCAAGGAATTACTTGGGTTAAATGGAGCCTGAGTGTGTCTCTCCCAATCTACTCCCATGCCTCTGGAAGCTCACTCTGTTGCTTTTTGAATCTCCTGTGCTTTTCTGCCTTCCGCTCACATGCTGCTGCTCAGACTTTTCCCCTGGGCTTTTGTGATCCATCTGGGTTAAATCCTTCCACTTGCTGTGCCTTCAGGCACCATAACTGCTGGTGGCTAGAAAGCCTCTACCTCCATCCTAACCTGCTCTCCTATATCCCAGGCTCCATGATCCAGTTCCAGCACCACACATGTGCCATTCTCAGTTCACCCTACCAGTCAGCTACTGTCCTTGGATTCCCTATCTTTGGCATCACCATCTGCTCACTCAGTTCCCCAAAACCATATTCTGGGCAGCATCTTTGACAATGCCTCTTCTTCCAAATCTCTACCGATTTTCAAGGATATATACCTTTGTTTTTTTATGGTGGTAGTGCTGGGGATTGAACCCAGGGCCTTATGCATGCTAGGCAACCACTCTACCAACAGCTGTATCCCCAACCCCAGGCTATACCTTCTTAATAGATGTTGAATCAGTTCCCGCATCTCTATTCTTACTCTGTAATAAATTCCACTAGTCCATTGGTTACAGTATTTAACACCTGTCCATCTTCCCTGATTTTAGTGTCGCCCTATCAAATCCATTCACCATCCTTGGATTGATATTTTTAAAGTCAGGTGTCTCCCTTCCCTGCTTGATGTCATGCAGTTATTCCCTATTACACTGAATCCAGTCCTCAGGCCTTCCATCAGCAGTTCCATCTTGGTTGTTGCTAGAACATGCCATGTTTTCTCCTGCCATGTTATTTTACTTGTTGTTCAAGCAGCCTGAAATGGACTTCCCCTTTTTTTGCACACTCCCTACCCCTGCTTTCATTCCCCAAGCGTTCTCTGTGTTTTGCCTCATTACTTTTCTGCTCCTTCTTTGAGCCCTCTCTGAAGGCAGAGCTGTTTTTCTTACTTGCCATTGTTGTATTACCAGCATCTGTTTTATTACCAAGCAAGTAACAACAAATGCTTGTTAGATGAAAATCTCCAAAAACGAGAAGTTGTTTTCCATGACATTCTTATTAGTTTCAGAAAACTCAGCGTAACTTCTGGCCAATGAAGGTTTTGCTGACAAAAGACGAATGTTTGGTTTATAGGTTTTACTTTAATTTCAAGACCCTTAGTAGGTGGAAACTAGTTCAATTCACAGTCTGTAGTTTCCTGCCATAACACATGTGATGGTAACTGTAACATTCCATCATATCATGTCATTAGGTTATTAAAGAGAGAATGACAGTGCAGTATGGTTTCCAAGACCTGTGCTTTGGGTCATACTGCACTTGTTTGAGTCCTGGCTCCACCATTTTAGCTCTGTGACCCATAACAAATTACTTAGCCTCTAATCATCTTCTTCATCTGATCAATGGGCTGATCATAGCACCTACCTCATAGGATTGTTTTAAAGATAAAATATGAATGATCTATACCAGGTGCACAGTACCTTAAACATAGTCAAAACTAAAAACACTGAAGGTTGAAGTTGTGAAATTTCCATAGTCAGTTCACAAAAGGTAGAAATAAATATTATGATTCTGTCGAGAGCAATTTTCAGGACTCCATCATGCCATTATGCCACTTGACCAAGAACTTTTGGGTATGGCAATAGCTCTGATACAGGTAAGAGACTCATTCATTCAAAGGGTATTTATTGACCATATGGTGGGTTCAGGGCTTTATGTTAGCTGAGGCTGGGTCAAAAGAAAGTGCAGCCAGTATTTGGGAGGTGAAAGAAGGGTCTGGATGTTACTCTTCCTGTTGGAGTCAAACTTTTAGGCTGAAGTAAGAGTGAATTGAAATGAGCACTTGGGTAGCAGAGAGGAGCTAGAAGTTCTTCCAGACAGTTAATAAATTAGCTCCTGAGTTTTCATCTGTGAACAAAACAAAGGTGCCATTCCTGTCACTATACTCAGGGAAGTGGAACAGAGTCCATAGGGCCCAGACTCTTCAGGCAGATTACCTGGGTTTAGATTCTAGCTCTTCCACTATTAGATATGGGACCTTTGATGAGTGCCTTAATTTTTGCATCTCATTTTTCTCATCTGTAATGTGGGGTTGTGATTTTTTTTTTTTTTTTTTTTTTTTTTTTTTTTTTTTGTGGTGCTGGGGATTGAACCCAGGGCCTGTGCTTGCCTTGCAAGCACCCTACCAACTGAGCTATATCCCCAGCCCGGGTTGTGAATATTGTATGAATTAACACACACTTGATTCTTAGAAGAGTGGTGGGTACATAGGAAGTCTTATGTAGATGTTAATTTTTTTGTCTTCTGCTTGGGGGAGAGACGTAAGTAATGAGGGAAAAATAAATCAGGAGGAGGGACTAGAAAATGTTAGCTTGAGGATGGGGTGTGTGGCTGGGACTCGCAAATGAGTCTTCCATTTTTGGAAGATTCGACCTTCCAGAGGAAAGTGAACTTTACACATACTCACGATATGCCTGACAGGTATCACAATTTAAAAAAAAAAACCCAGTACATGAATATGAGCAGTATTTGCATCATTTCTTATTTAGCAAAATAATTACTCATATTTTTATGTCTTCCCCTTAGCTAAAATCTGTAACAGTCATAATAAAGGTCATGTGCTCAGCTTATTAAATCTCATATAAGGAATATTTATACTTGACATAGCATATTCTAACTTCAGAGCCATCAGCAGGGTCAGAGTGACAATATGATAATTGACTGGTTTGTATCAAGAAAAGAGACTGTAAAAAACACTTCTATACAAATTAAAATAAAAACGAGGCAGAGCAGATAGGGCTCAGCAACTGGAACATTGACCCTAAACCATTGGGAAAAAGTTGCACAGTTTTTAGTGTACTTTGCCAAAAGACCGGGAATCAATTAATTTGAGAGAAGTTTGCATCAGTATGTGTTAAGGAGATGAACATTTATCTAGAAAATTCACTCAGACAAATCGAGTGCTGGATAAATGCCACCAGTGAAAGAGTTGGTGTGACATTAGGTGAACAGGGAGGGCTCTTCCACTTACCAGCTGTGTGATCTGGACAAATGACTTAACTTCTCTGTGCTGCATTTTCCTCTTTTGTAATGGTAGCCACCTTACGGATGTATTAGGAGTACTATAATAGGTAGTGTGTAGGAAGCCCTCAGAATGGTGCTGGCACAGGGTGACCACCAGGTACATGTTTGCTTTTACTGTTGTTATTACTAGATATGAGATCTTGGCCAAGTTGCTTAAATTTTTAGTGCCTGTTTCTTCATCTGTAAGTTTAGAGATACAATACATCCTACCTCATTGGGTTGTTTTGAGGATTAACTAAAAAGTGCTGATGAGAATAAGCCTTAGTAGGCTTAAAAATTGAAATGAAGACTTTGACAATAAAATTAAAACTTATTCTTTAGTATTTTTTCATAAGTGACTCAAAGGGTGAAGAGAGACATGACTTAGCATAAAGGCAATGTCTTCAAATTGAAGTGGTAATATTGTAATGGTAATATGTATACCAGCAATCATGATAATAACTTAAGCTTCCATATCCATTGATAATTTTAAAAGGGGCTTTGCTGTATTTAATCCCAATACCAGCTTGCCATAGGTATACTGTTATTTTTAACTTTTGGCAAACGAGGAAACTAATAACCAGAGAGGTCCAGGGTCATTCCCAGGGCCACTCATTGGACAAGTGGAAACCAGTTCTTTTCTGCCATTGTTGCTCCTTCTGACCATATCCCAGTGGTCCAACCAGAAGAATTCACATTGCCAAATTTGCACACTCACATCAGCCAAGAGTAGGGCATTCATATAATATATATGCGCATGCTAGACTAGATGTAATATGAATACTTCCCTTAGGAAATTTTATTATCCTATTCAGGATACTTGACAAAGTCTATATTTTTGAAAATTTTTTTTAGATGTTGATAGGCCTTTATTTTATTCATTTATTTCTATGTGGTGCTGAGAGTCGAACCCAGTGCCTCACACATACTAGGCAAGTGCTCTACCACTGAGCCACAAGTCCAGCCCCTGTGGTCTGTATTTAACATAAATGTAATATATTCTCTGTGGCTTCCATCCATCCATCCATCCATTTATTATTTGTTTATTATTTATTTATTTATTCCAGGGATTGAACCCAGGGGTGCTTAAACACTGATCCACATCCCTCACCCTTTTTATATTTTGTTTTGAGACAGGATCTCACTAAGTTGCTTAGGGCCTCACTAAGTTGTTGAGGCTGTCCCTTGAACTTGGTAATCCTCCTACTTCAGCCTCCTGAGCCACTGGGATTATAGACATGAGCTACTGTGCCTGGCTCTTTCTTATAAAGAGATTTTTTCAAACCACCATTCTGTGGTCACTGGTGCTCTGTTGGGGCAAAGTCCTCATTTCCTGATTTCTTTCATTATCTTTACCCTCCATGTTTATATACTGATCCTCCAGTTGTACTTGGAGATTTCCAGTTAGCATTTGTTCATTCAGTAAAGCTCTCAGCAATTACTTATTGAACCATCTGCTATAAACTAGAAATTATGCGCTACTTGCTGAGGATGAACTAAACAGCTGTCTTGCCTATACCTGACAAGTTTACAGTAAACTAAAGAAGGATGAATGTATTTATTGAATTACTGCCTCAACCTGCTCTTTATCAAGAACTGTGCGGTAGTGCTTGGTGGGCTGGGATCCTGTCAAGGAGGTCAGATCAAAGAATGGATACGTGGGTGGAGACAAGTAGGATGAGCCTTTCAGGCCTTTCAAAACCAATGAAACCTGGAAAATCAGGGAGAAGTAGCCCTGGGTAGCAGCTGGCTATAGGGGCTAGGGCAGTGATCTCAGGCAACACCTCACAGGCCTTGGTCAGTTTGGCTTTTATCGTAAGTGAAATGGGAAGCCCAGAAAGGTTTACTTGGTCAGACTTGCACCATAAAAGGAGAGACATTTTGTTTTTAGGGGAGGGAGAAATTGCAAGTTGGGAGGTCATTTCGAAAGTGATGATCATTCAGGGGAGCAGTGATGTAAACTTTGGACTAGAGTTTTGGCAGTGAGGTGGAAAGAAATGAACAGACAAGAACTGTCTTTAGTAGAAACACAATCAAGACTGTCAGATGGGGGGTGAAGAAGAGGAAGATGTCCTTTTTCTGAGGTCCATGCCAAAGAGCTCTGTTCTAATTCGACTGTTTTATTTGACATTATACCATCATTCTCCTTGCCTAATGTGATGGTGTCTGGTGTTTCTGCTTCTTAGTGCAGTTTATTTGCATTCCATTAAGGTTTTATTATTACTTCAGATAAATTCCTCTTTATCCAATTGAGTTCGTCAAAGAGTAATGGAATGTGACAATAAATTGAATGCTCCACGTGTGGATATTTTTTAAATTTCAGAGAAGAATATCATTGCTTCCAAACTCCTCTGCTGTTAGGAGTTCCCTAAGTTGGTGGAAGGCTGCTGTATATCCATTTCCCAACACTCACCTCAGGCCAGGGTCCTCAGCTCTGGCTCAGCTCATCTACTCAGCGCCATTTTTTGGATTTTGTCTGTATTCCTTTACTCACTCCTCTGGAATGTTGTCCACCTACCCTGTTCATCCTCAGGGACCATCTTCAAGTCCCTGGTTCATTCTGCTTTTCTATCGCCCAGTGATCTTTCTTTCCTTTGATTGCATTTAATTTGAAATATTATTTGGAAATTATTTTTTCCTGCTTTTTAACATTTCTATTGTTTTTATTTAACTTCTCATATTAGGCTGAACCATACAAACTTTTTTTTTTTTTTTTGGGCTGGAGATTGAACCCAGGGTCTTGTGTTTACAAGGCAAGCACTCTACCAGCTGAGCTATATCCCCAGCCCCAAACTATTCTTCTAAAAAGAGTTCTTCTCAACTATTTTGTATGGTTTAGCCTACCTTTTTGATGATTTCCCCACACACAAAATTGTGAGCATAGTTTTTTGTTGTGTAGTGTCGGTCATGTTTTGTGCACAGAGCAAACTAAATAACGTGAGTTTACAATGTAATAGTATTGGATGCAATTTACTTTCATTTTATAGCTCAGGAAGTACTTCTAGTCCTTGCAGTGCCACCAAATGTTATGAATATCCATTTGTTAACTCCGTTCCCTTCACTAGTGGAAGTTCAAGGGGTTTGGCTTGTTATGATGATGTTTGATCATTTTTCCTGGAATTTAGTTTTGACCATGTCTTATTCAGTGCTGTATGTTCAGTGCCTGGTGCATGTGCTAGGAAATCACTGAATATTTCTTGGAAGCATGAAGGTCACCTTTCTCTTTCTCACAAAAATGGGGAATAGAATATAATCTTATTCCTGGGACTAATGAGAAAAGAGAAATTTAGTGTGCTACTTTAGCTATTGTCAATGACTGGTTAATAGAAATTCTTCCTGCATATCATTTAGATTTTCCTCCCCTTCTCAATACGGCTTCTTAACACATAGGTCTCAGGTTCATCTGTTCGAATATATTCCATTATAAGGTATGTTGCAAGTAGACTCAGATTAGCAGCCACCCAGACACAAATTATTAAATGAGTGTTGAGAGGATTTCCAGAATCTATGTGCAAATATTTCCCTTTATAACAAACTGTATGAGGTTTGTTTGTTTGTTTGTTTATTTATTTATTTGATGGTGCTGGGGATTGAACCCAGGGCCTTGTGCTTGCAAGGCAAACCCTCTACCGACTGAGCTATTTCCCCAGCCCCTGTATGAGTTTGAATGGAAAAAAAATATCATGAAAATAAGGAGATTACAATGGTATCTGTTGTTATATGTTCCAGTTAATTTTGGAGCAACACTCAGACCAAACTGGGTTTGTATTGGCCAAGCAAATGAAGGCCAGCACTTAAAGCAGTGTCTATCATCACAGCACATGGTCAGTACTTATCTGCAGGAATGAATGGGAGAGGGTCCCATTTCTACTAGAGAAACTTTTGGTTCTTTTTATCCCCAAGTGCTTGTTTCAATCTAAAATTGAAATTGCTTAAAGTGTGAAGTGTTTGCACAAGAAGGTGTCAAGAGAAATGACTGGGGAGGGAGGCCATGATGATACTTGCCCTTAGCTGCCTGCACATTCCTGATGCTGGAGGTTTTGTACCAGCTACGTCTTTGTTCTTCCCCATATGATGATATTAAAATATACCACCTACGGATTTCACATGAAGGATCCAGGATAAATGAATGGATGTTTGTAAGCACCTCAGGGTCCAGGAGGTGAACTTCTACATACATCAATTGTTATTGTATTACCCTTTGCCCTTGACTAAGGGCCAATATCAATAGGCTCTGTTTCCTATCACCCTAGAGTTGTCTATGGAGACTTAGACCCTAAAGGTGAACTAGGTTCTGTTCTCTTCTTCTAAAAGTGCTGTATGACTCTAACTCTCTGGGCCTTAGTTTCCTTACCTGGAAAGTGAAGGGAGCCCAATCATGTTCTGCAACTGATGACTGATAAGTCTGTTTTATTATCCTTTGGTAGTGTTTTGTCCTGTATTCCTTCACTTTTTAGTGTAATTTGGAATCCCTTTTGGGAGGGTGTTCTTCCCTCTTCAGTGACACCAGTCTCTGTCATCTGCTCTACACTTGTCTTCATTCACTGACATTCTGTTCCTGAGCCTAGGAGGTGTCAGGCCTGACACTGCATGCCCTGTTAGGTTCTTTCTTGTAATAAATAACTGTTTCTGTCCTTCTAATTCTGTACATAGTTCCCATTGGAAAAAATAGCAATGTAGCATAACATAGCATACCATAGCATAGTAGAACATAGTCTAAACTAAAGTCAAAAGTCTAGTCTAAAGACTAGAGAGCCTCACTCCTTAAACTGCAGTAGGAATGCCAGTCATGTTTCTTTTGGAATTTTCTCAACCCTTGGCTCACCATACTTTGAAAATGTATGTGTGGCCAGGCATGTTGGCTCATACCTGTAATTCCAGCAGCTCAGGAGGCTGAGGCAGGAGGATCAAGAGTTCAAAGCCAGCCTCAGCAAAAGTGAGGCACCAAGCAACTCAGTGAGACCCTGTCTCTAAATAAAATACAAAATAGGGCTGGGAGTGTGACTCAGTGGTTAAGTGCCCCTGAGTTCAATCCCCAGTTCCAAAAAAAAAAAAAAAAGAAGAAAAGAAAATGTATGTGTGTGTGTGTGTGTGTGTGTGTGTGTGTGTGTGTTTTCCAGCAATTTGATCAATTTAACTCAGCAATTTCTCTAGAGGATATATAGTTCTAAAACAAACAATTTAGAAAGACCAAGCATCATTTATCTTTTAAGTGCAAATGTTCTTTGTAAAAAAGAAAACTGTATTCTCAAAGCACTTTAATTAAATAAACTGCCCAAGTGACTGATGCATTTTTAAGTGTTTATTTTGGAAAAATTTTGCAAAAATAGAACATATATCCTTCACTCCATTTCCTCTGTTAACATCTTGCATCACCAAGGTACAGTCATCAAAATTAAGAGTTAATAATTAAAATGCTAATGCATTTTAGCATGTTTGTTTTATTTCTGGCTGCTCTATATGAATTTTATCTTATTTTTACTACTTTTTTTTTTTTTTTTGGTACCTGTGATTGAACCCAGGGTTGCTTTACCACTGAACCACATCCCCAGCCCCTTTTTATTTTTCATTTTGAGACAGGGTCTTGCTAAGTTACTTAGGGCCTCATTAAATTGCTGAACCTGGCCTCAAAGTTGCAATCTTCCTGCCTCAGCCTCCTGAGCTGCTGCGATTACAGATGTGGACTGGCCCAGCTTATTTTTACTACTTTATTCAAAGAACAGCACACTATTGGAGAAATTTAAAGAAAAAATATCTACAGTAAAGAAATTGGAAAAAATATTTAATTTTGCATTGCCAGTAAATTTGGAGGATGAATATTCTATACATTCTTTCAGTTTGTCTACCTGAGCTCAGACAGAACTGCAATTTTTCCTCTAATAAGAAAGGCTAACCATGATTCTTCTAAAGGAATAGAGACCCCTCACCGTAGATGCAAGGAAGTTCTTTCTGGCTGCCGCAGATTGAGTGCAGGGCTGTATTCATGCAAGGCAAGTGCTCTACCCTTGGGCTACACCCCCACAAGGAAGTCCTAACTTCCTTTTGTGGTAGTGTTCAGAGCAGTTTATTTTTGTGCTTTTTAAAAAATAATAAACCTGTTATAGCCAAGGTGATTAATGTTAGTCATGCTGAACTTTTTACTGTTACCACTTAACAAGGGCTAATTTTTAGCCATTAGTAAATGTAGCAAATGGAGTATATAGAAAGAGGCAACCTAAATGTTGGTAGGGAAAAAAAGATATTTGGGGGGATTTGAAGTGACTTCTCATGATGATTCAAATGATTTTGTGCTTTATATTTACTAAGGATGGGGCCACTTAAGGATCTTTTGAGCAACCTTGGAATAAAAAGAGTTTTGGAGGAAGGATTTGAAAACCATATCACAAATACTATTACTTAGTTAGTGGATTTATATTGCACAATATCATTTTACTGTGGCATAGATTTCTTTCTCTGTCAAGGTGTTTACCCTGCAATTAACAAGAGATCAAGCAAGCAAGGTATGTGTCTCCAAGGACTTCTTTAGCATTAACCTACATTTTAAATGACAATAGAAGATAGGAATTACTTCTGAGAGATTCTTTTTCTTCAATTGGATGCAAAAATTTAAAAATGAGTCAGAACTGGGGCCACATCTGTAAATATGAACCCCCCTGGCTGGCCCGTGAGTGTGGCGATCTTTTCTCTCCCAATGGAGATAGTACTTAGGTCCCATTATTGAGGTGGACAAAGCAAAGATCCTTAGAGTGACTGTTTGTAAAGTAACCTGCATTTGGTTGTTATATATAATCTTTTACTAGGGGGCCCCACTCCCTCAGGTAAAAAAAAAACAAACAGACAAACCCAAAAGCTAAATATTGGCTTTCCCATTGGAATGGAAGGGAAATCCACTTGGGTTACAAGTGTTTATGTATTGCAATTTCCTTAGCCTCATCTCATCAGTAGAAGAAGTGTTAGAGGATCAGTGGTTTTCTGTTTTTATTTTTAACAGTGGGACCCTTTTCTGTGATGAAATGGTACACAGACCTGCAGAGAAGGAAGAGCTTCCATCTAAGCCAGGGGTCCACCTTCAGCCTCAACTGCTTGGCCCTGGTTCTTCCTGCCTACTGGGCTCACGCCCGCCCTCTCCTGGTTGCCGTAGTATTGACAGTTACTGGGTTAGTCCTCTCAGGCTGTATATACTTGGGACTGCTGATCTCCATCAGAGAATCATCTAGGGTTGCTGGTATTTGAGAAGACAGGTTTCAGTACTAGATCACTACAATTCAGGTGGTCTTTAGGGTTACTGGTTCATGAAGAGATAATTACAGCAGTTCTATAGAAATTTGACATTGCTGTCACATCCAAACACATGATCAGTGGACTTCTTACTGAACAGGATTTGAAACAAAACTATCAATCCATAATATATTGGCAAATTTAAATAAAAAGTTATTCATGGATAGTAAAAGTTACTACCATGGATAGTATCCGAAGCACTGTTATATGGGATTCTAATTTTCCTTCTAACCACTGAATAAATGACACAATTCCTGAATGCATTTGGGATTACTATAAACATCAGTTAATTTGATTTATAAAGGAGCTTTATGAGAGATTTGTTGAACTAAAAGAGTAACAACACAGTCTCTTTTAAAATAGTCCTTTTATCTGTTCATCCCTTTATTAGGTCTTTGATTCAGTACATTTTTATTGTTGCCTATCATGTGTCTGGTGAGTAAGAGCAGCCCAGTCTCTGGCCTTATGAGGTAATGAAGCTTTTGCAATGTGGAATGCCTAGGTTTGCAATGTGGGGAGGGCAGGCTGCTCAGGGGGCACCAGGGAGGAGCAGCAGGATTGAGAGGTCAGAGGAGTCTCAAGTCTAAAAATAAAGAGTTGTTAGAAAGCTAATAATTCACAAATGTTGGTGAAAATATGCAAGTCACTCCTTACGGATTGTGACACAGATCTTTTTTGATTGCTTACGCTGTGCTCATACGATGCTATGTACTATTCTGTGTATGGGGATATATTTGAGGGTGAAACAGACATAGTATCTGCTAAATGGGGCTAATGACCTCCTTCAAGGAAACCAGTATGCAGCTGAGAAGATTTCAATGTTGATGAACCTCAGAGGGACATGAAGCAGTCCCTGTGGGGAGTATGAATGTGTTTGAATGAATGTCCCCTCTTAGGAGGGGACCCTGAGCTGAAATCCATAGGACACAGAGGACAGCTGAGAACATGGGAAGGGATGAGCAAGCACAAGGGTGAAGGTTGGCATGTCCATGGGTCAAAGAGTCCTCGTCCCTTCTGTGCTGCTGTTGCAGAATAGCAAGACCAGGTAACATATAAAGAAGAGAAAGTTAGTTTCTCACGGTTCTGGAAGCTAGGAAGTCCAAAGTCAAGGTGCCATTCTGGTGAGGGTCCATTCTCTACTTCAAAAATGATTTGAGAATCCTGTATCCTCCAGAGGTGGGGCACTGTTCTTTACATGGCAGGAGAGAGGAAGAGCAGAGAGAACCACTCCAGAAGCCCCTTTTCAAAGGCACTAAACCCACCTCCCCTAGGTTCCACCTCTTAATTCTATTAGAGTGGCAATTAAATTTCCACAAGAGTCTTGGAGGGGAGAAGTGTTCAAACCATAGCAGTTGCCATGTTTATGGGTTCATGTTCCTCCCTAGAAAGTCAGTTTGGCCAAAGTAGAGTAAAAAAGAGGAAGAAGACAGAAGAAGAGACCAGAGAGGTGGAAGTCAGAATAAGAAACCAAGTACAGAAAAATAGCCTAGAGAGATTGTGAGCCACAGAGCAGTGAGGTCTGATTTACACAGAAATAATCCTTTGGGTTCCTGTGGCTTATAGAGACAAGAGTGGGGCTATGGCAATATCCAGTGAGAGAAGATGGCAGCCTGGATTGGCGTGATGGCAGTGGGGGCCAGGGAATGCAGGCTAGTTTTGCTGGAGGACTGAATATAGTAGGTAAAGAGTGATGAAGAATGGCCTCTGAATTTCTGCCTAGAGTAACCAGGTGGTATGGTTCCATTTTCTGTAATGGGGAGCAATAAGTACATTTGGTGCTGGGAATCAGAGTTCTTTTTGGAGCATGTTAAATTTGGGGTGCCCATTAGACATCCAGATGGTGACTTTGCAATTCAGGCAGTCAGGGAAGGCCTAAGGCTAGACATATACACTTAGAATTATGGATGGTATGTAAAACCTTGAGACTGTGAGATGGCTAAGGAGAGGGGTTAGACAGAGAAGAGGTTGCAGGCTAAGCCTACTGCTAGGTCCCAGGGTGTTCTAGCACAGGGACAGCCAAGCCCAGGAAGAGGGACATTGATTCAGTATTTGAGAGCCATTGCAGTAGGTTCCATTCACTTTGTACCCACAGCAAAGATTCTTACACCCTCATCATCCATAGCTCTTTCCCATAAAGTTGGTGAGCATTGTGGGCTCTCTGCTGGAGATTCTCTGTGATCCCTTGTGACTGTTAGCATGTCCCAGGTATTGGCTCCATTGTTCTCTTGCTTCTTACAGGTAGTTCCTACATCTCATGATTTAGAGGACATTCTGCAAACCACTCACATCTTTTTAGCTCTATATAGGCATGCCTGGGGTGAAGGCATACCCCTAGACAGGCAAGCCTTTGACCCTCCTGTCGGGGACCCTCCTCCCAGGGTCCTTAATCCATAGCTGGTCTGTAGGAACATGAGCACTGGGCTCCTTTCTCTCAGGTCTAGATAACACTGGGGTGTAGATTATACTCTTCGGCTCCTCTGTGATATCAGACTGAATACCCCCCAGAGAGCTTTTGCCTTTGCCCCCCTGACCCCTAACACAATAGTGGCCTCTGGGCAATCTAATTGCCTTTCCTTTCCTATTTTCCTATTTTGGATTGTAAATGTGAGTATAGTATAATCGTTTTTTAAAAATTTAAAATGGAGTTCAGTTAAATATTTTAAAGTATTTCCAATTTCTCAAAAAAATTTTTTTTGGAATAGTTTCCATTTTAGCAGCCATCAAGTGGAACGGATTTTACTTTTCATCCTAAAGGCAATTGTCTGTTTCTACTGATTCTGGTGAATTTGTGTAATTAAGTGAAACATTTCTAGAATTATCTGTATTCACTCTTCCAGCTCACAGAGTACTTGCAAATCTCAAACTGATAAAACTATTAGATGATTATTTCCTGTTCACACACCCAGTCAATAAAATTATGGAGATTAAGCAAGGGAATAAGACAGGATGTTTAGCAGGGTTTGATAGTGGCAAAAGTGATCTCCTTCCAATGGGAGGCTGTGAGCTTCCCATACCTTGTCAAGCACACAGCATTATGTCTTCCATTTCCGACTTCTAAAAAGCCTGTAGCTATGGACTGAGCAGAAACATGAAGCCCAACAGCCCAAACATGAAGCCCAAATTCCAGCCCATCTGGGTGGAATTTTCCTTCTTTCCTTGAGAAAAAAGCAAAATTAGATTCTATTCATTTTGACTAGATTTCCAGTTATTTTAAGATTTTGGGGGGACATTTTCATATCTACATAAAAAAACACTGGGGTCTTTTGCTTTTGAGCATCAATTGACAGGTTGACATCAATTGACATTTTTCCCACCTTCCACCCTCTCTGCTTCCTTTCCTTCCTTCAAGGGTAAAGAAGATCTAAATCAAATTTCTACTTGAACTACTCACAAAACATGTTGTTGAGTTCATAAGTGGGGTTTTCTTTTGCTTGTGGTAGAGTTGCATGCCTGTGATAGCTTCTTTTACCTTTTGCAGCTTCAGTGTGAAATTAGACATAGTAAGCATTCAATGAGTATTTGTTGAATGAATGGGTTTGTGATTTTATATCCTAGGTACAATCCTAAAGTATCAATATTGTGTTTTGTTGTGTATCAGTGATGAGAATCTTGATCCCCAACTCCTAATTCTAGCTAATAATTTGTCACAAGTATGACTATATTGGGGGAATCATTTTTAAGTCCTTAAAGTGTCTTTGTGCGTTTCACAAAATTAAATTTCACTAGATTCTGTTGCAGTGAAACACCCATTGGCACATTCCATTGCTTCTAAATACCTCTGAAACACTTGGAGTTTGACCATAGATTTCACAATACATTGAGGCATGCAATTATAAGACAATAATACATGCTTTTTCATGCCTGAACAACACATTGAAGTTAAACTGTGGCATTGAAACATAATTGGAAATTTTTTTTTTACATCTAACTGAATGAAACCAACATAATATCAAGTTTGGTATTTTGCTATATTATGGGAAGTATGGTTTCTTTAGCTTTTTATTCTGGAAATGAAAACAATTGACTGTATAAATTGGTTAAGAGAAAAAAGTATATAGTTCTTTTTTGGTTCACGCATTCTTACTTTTGGAGTGGGGGTGAGAAATAGTATTAAAATTAATACTAGGAAAGGTGACCATGACCATCAGAAAAAGCTTAATTCAGAAAGTTGAAATGGCTATTGGGCTGTCTTTCTAGGCTGGCCAGCCTCCCTGCCAGATGCTTGGATGAGTGCAGGGACAATATGAGACTGGCCCAGGCTTTGCAGAAGAACGTGTGAAGCTCCTTAGGTAGCTTTAGGAATTTTTGGAAATAGACCAGCTTTCTGAATGTTACTCTTGACTCTGAGTGGTTATTTATGAGTGGATGGGACTTTCTCTGAGACTATTAAGGACATGACCCATGATGACAAAGGAACCCTCTGATTGGCAGCATATAATTAAGGATTCTTGTTGAGAAAGACAAGTGAGACAGCATAAAAGCATCCATTGAGCGTTAGGGATTTGTTTAAAGACGTATATTTTGGAAACCCAAAGTGGGCATACGTTTTCTGACATGCAGAAATGTCAGATGGGGCAATGGGTCAGAATACCTGAAATCAAAAACACCCAGAAAATATGGGCTTGGGGGTACTGTAACCTATGCCCTCGATGTATCCAAGCTCTTTGAAGAGAAAGGGTATGCATGTTAATCTTTTGTTCTTGTATTAGAAATAAATATGAGTGTATGCATGTTAAAGAAGATGTTCTAAGTGAATCTTGTCTGTATTAATTGAGAATGTTCTAACTCATACAGCTCAACTCAAGTTTTTCCCTCCATTTTACTTTGAAAGGACTGCGATGTTAATTCTGGGGCATTGATGTTTTACAATGCCTGATCCAGACAAAAAGGTGAAGACCACAGAAAAATCAACTGATAAAAAACAGCAAGGAGTCACCAGCAGGTAACCCCATATGAGTCTTTACTAATTATTAACCGAGGCAGTGGCTATTGAGCACACTGAATAGCTTTTTGAGAAATAGTGTAGACTCCTAACTACTGCTACTGTGGGTTACAGTGTCCACTGAAACATTTGATCATTTGTCATGTGCAAAGGGAAATGGTATGTGCATGCTGGTCTAAAAAGCAGGCCTGCAAGTAGCAATGCCACCAGTGGGTAACATGACCCCGTTCACCTGGAGCTTTCTGTTGGTTGACATTGTGGTATTCTTTCTCCTAGGGACTATTCAGATCTTAAAAGACTCCGGTGCCTTTTGAACGTTCAATCAAGCAAACAACAGGTAGCTTTTTCAAAGACTGTGCATGGTTTAATAAAAGAGAAATCACCTGTTTCCAAAGGGATCTACTTAACCTCTTTACGAGCATGATATGTCCAGTTTCTTTGTTCTTCGCGTGTTTTCTCTTGCTTCATCTGGCTGATTCTCTCCTTCCCAGTTCAGGCCCTGCTGAGACCTGACATCCACAGGTTTTTCATCCTCCTCTCCTGCGGGCACCTTGCCTTCTCTGCTCATCATCGTGCATCCTCACTAGCAAAGCTTTCACTCCTCAGTCTATAATCAGCAAACTCTTTTATCGAATGCCCAAATCTGCCTCTTCAGAGTTTCATGGAAATTGGTTTTTCCAAAGTGCTGTTACCACATTCTCCTCCTTCTCCCTCTGCTCCTGCCCTTGCTGTTCTGTGCAGCTCTCAGGGACAGGGGCTCATTGTATCCCACCAAAAAGGGGAGAGGAGTGAGTTTGGGTTATTTTGAATAGCAGAGGAAGGAATGGTATTCTTTCATTAATTTATGTCTTGGTTTTGCTTCTGTTAAGACTTTGTCTTGGTTTTGCTTCTGTTAAGACTTTGGAAAGTTGTGAGATTAGAAGCTGTTGATAGAGGTTTGGGAACAACGTGGCAATGCTAATAACAACACTAATGGCTATTTAGCACTGACAACCAGTCAATGGCAGGGATGGAACTTCTGCCTCCAAAGGCTATTAAATTATACTTGTTTAGGTCAATTTTGTTAAGAGCACATGTGGTTAGTAATCCCACCCTAAGCGTTTTTGTTTTATCAACCAAACTTCGCAGAGAACTCTAGTATTTTTATCTATTTATTATTACAGAATGACATTCTAATGATTCGATGGCATTTGAAGCCAAATGATGATCATTCATAGTTAAGGAACACTTACCATGTGCCTGGTGCTCTACCTGCATTACCTTGCTTAATAATTACAAATCTCCTTTTTGCAGATGAGGAAACTGAGGCACAAAGAAATTAAATG
Organism: Glaucomys volans; assembly: GCA_020662805.1. Taxonomy (NCBI): domain Eukaryota; kingdom Metazoa; phylum Chordata; class Mammalia; order Rodentia; family Sciuridae; genus Glaucomys; species Glaucomys volans. The sequence goes on from JAJEJO010000864.1 coordinate 284,660, forward strand.
ATTTTCCAAAGGTCATAGTTTTGGACCCAGGCACTCCCACTTTGCAACAAGTGTCTCTAATCACTCAGATATCTTTTAAATGTATTGGAAAATCAAATTACAGTTAAAAAAGTAGTTGGATGAGCATTGATTTGGAGTCAAAAATATCTTTAAAATACCTTTACTCTGTGGGCCCATTCTTCTCTCTTTATTCTTGTCTACCTGTTTCAGCAGTCAGTCTGCCCTCTGTCTGTCTCTATACTGCTAAAGTAGTCTTCTTACTCTGCTCACAAACCATTCTTCCTTGGAGAGGTAAGTGAGGTGTCAACATACAGTTTTGGTTGCTCCCATTTTTTGGTACTTTGCTTCCTGCAATGTAATCATAATACCAAAGACTTCTACTCCTTATTTTTACTATTCTGTTCTCCCAGATTTCTTCCCTATGAGTTCTAACCTATTTCCAAAACCCACTTCCCATGATACCACCTCCACATATCGGCCATGCCCCAAGCGATCTCTCTCTTCCCAAGGCAACTTCTCTCCAGTGGTGTAGCCTTACTTTTTCTCTCGCTTTGGAAAGTCTTGCCTGCTATCTTATTTCCTGACAAGATTGACATTTGCCAATGCTGGCAAAGTTGATTTTTGTCTCTGGTTTACTGTATCCTCTAGTCAGTGAGTTTTGGGTTATTTTTTTCCTAATTGTGACTTGAGAATCGGGTTACCACATGAATATGTACCAAGCCCCTGGCCTAGGCAAAAGAAACAGGATGGTGGTGTTTTGTGTTTGGTTTGTTTTGTTTAGCTCAAAGTTTTCAACTTTGAAGTTCATCCTGATAGATCTATTTTGTCCCCTTTCAACACTTCCTTCTTAACACCTGGCAGGTTTAATTAAAGTTAATTTAATGATTTCCCCCCTTTTAGCCAACTTTGGTATTTGCAGTCTGTTGTCTGACAAGTTCACATGGCATATCTTTTTTGTTAAATATTTCACACGTACGGAAACGCATATTTGTAATGCTTGAATTATTCAGAAAGTAGATAGCTCTAAGAAAAAAATGAAAATAACTATCTTTGATTGGATGAAGGTTCCCAGGGCTCACAAGATTTATGCCTAATTCTGTTTATAAAACTTTCACACATTTGTAATTCTGAAATAATAAATGTTATTCTGAGTACCATATTTTCATTTCATAAAATAGCGTGGAGAGATTTATAGGAGAAGGAAGATTCTGGAGAAGGTAACTCAAGAATTTATTTGTAGCTTGCTTGTTCCAGAAAGAATGTAAAGAGCTTAGAAGATGCAATGAAGTATGACAGGTTATCATAAATTAAAAACAGGACCAACGATAAAAGAAAAACAAGGGCTGGGAGCAAAGTGGAGTTGGGGTCAGGCAGAAATGCCCAACAAAATGTGTGAGTGGGCCACACATTTGGCTCTACGATGTTCAGCATTCAATTTTAAAAGGGAAATTTGAGGTTAAGATCCACTTATCTGAATTTATGCTATAACAAGAAGTGGGTTTTTTTTTTTTCTGTCTTTTTGCAAATGGGTGAAGATGACCAATTACTGGTCACAGAGGAAATCTACCCTGTGGGTTTAGGTAGAGTTGTAGAGAACTGTATGCTTCTCCTATTGGATCTCTGATGAGCCAGGCCACTTCCCTCATTGTTTCATTGTGTCATAGGGCTCTGCTTTTGCTCTTTGTCCTGACCGTGTGTTCTGTGTGTCTGCAGAGCTTGTTTTGCCACATTAGCTACACAAGTACCTTCCAGCTGATCATGCGTTCTTTGTTCTTTTCTTCCTTCCATTCTGGTCCATAATGCACATTCTTGCTTCTTTACTGCCCACCTCAACAAACTCCTGTTCGCAAATTCTGCAGTGTGCCTCTCGAGCCTGCTTACTGACTGCAATTCCCCACCACCTGGGGAATATAAGGTCCTTGAAGGCAGAGGCCTTGGCTGTTCTGTTGCCTGTCTATCCAGGATCTCATACGATGTCTGATGCACCGTGTGTCTGCAACAAGTGTGCCAATTGGATGAACTCATCTGGAGGTGGTTTCAGATGAGTTACTTGTCTGGGAACAAAATGAGCATTCATTCAACAGTTCCTCATTTGAATATCTACTATACGCCAGGCTTTGGGAGAGGTGATGCTCTCCACAGGGTGACTGAATTCAAGGCAAGAAGCTTGATGTGTAAACTGGACATTGTACTAGACTGTGATAAGTGCTGTAAGAGGAGAGGTAAGCTCTACCCAGGAAGGCTTGGATAAGTGCTCACCAGGAGGCTGTTTGAACTGAGCCCTGGAACGTGATCAGTTACAGGCTGCACATGCCCAGGCATGGAGAGGTCAGACACCCAGCAGGTTTTAGGCATTGAGGAGTCAAGGGAAAATGCTGTGGGTTTTGGACTGGGTTCTGAACTCACATTGCCTTCAACTGAAGAGAATGGGTTGCTTCAAGGTTCCTATCATTAAGCTGTGGTCTTTTCAGGAGGAGGGGGATGATCAAAGCATATCATATGTATATATGAAAATGTCACAGAGAAACCCATTAATTTGTACAATTGATATGTGCTAGTAATAACAATAGATTGAGTTCCTGGTATAATATAATGTAATACAATATAATATAATGGTATAAGTTGCACTTGTGGATGCCAAGTCTGTCTTACCCATGGAGGCTCCATGGGTTGATTCCCAGCACTCACTGCCTGCTTTGCCCACCAGGGCAATGGCTGCTACACGTGGCAGCTTTTTGCCCTCTCCTTTGGTGGCTTGAGTTTGCTTTCTCTGCCTTGTCTACCTTTTCTCTGGCAAACAGTATTCTGGGAATTATGCCAATGGCAAGGGGATCTGAAATTCCTTAGACCTGGGAAACCCACTTCCTATTTTCTCTCTGTTGTGGCATTTAATGTAAAAGACAGGAAAATTTGCTTGTTGCTGTGGTTTTGTATCTAACATCATTTGGGTTACCAGTTCACATTTGAGAATCTCGTAATGACATATTGGATTTATTTAGCAAATTCATCTGAGCAATGGGAATAATAATATTTACAAAGCAATAAAAGTATACCTGGCACATAAGCAAGTGACTTATAAATAGTAATTCATTTAACTTTCATAATGACTCTGACATTCATATATACATACATACATACTGCTGCTGCTGATATTACTACTATTTCCATTTTAATGATGTAGAAACTAATGCACAGAGAGATTAAGTAAATTTTCCAGAATCGTGCAGCTAGCTCATGGTGGATTGACAACCACAGAAGCTGATCAGGGAATTTGTTCTCTTAACCATTAAACAGTGCTGCCTCAAGTGTCCATGGCCTCTTGTTTTGTGACTTGTTTAGCTGACTGAACTGAGGTAGAAAGGTTAAGTTTTACCTGATGGAATGTTTGATATTTTGGTTTGTAGTGCCGAGATTGATCCCAGAGCCTCTTGAATGATAAGCACGTGCTCTACCACTGAGCCACGCTCCTGCCCTTTTTATTAATATTTTGAAAATTCAACTATAGTCGGTGTATGAGGAAGGATTTTTTTTAGCTAGTTATAAAACAATGTCCCTTTTAGAATATATTAGAATATATTTAGAATATATTTTTCTAGAAGATGAGTACCTTTGGGGAAGTCCAGGAATATTCTCTTTGGAAATGGAAATAATGTTTTCATGTTGATTTCTATCAACTCTCTTAGTAGAATAAGAAAACAAGTGCAACATATTATAGTTTTATTTTGTTATTATATAGAATGTAATCATTTATTGAAAATGTTTTTTATTTCGTTCTATTACCCTCTGTTCACCTCATTTGTAATAATTAATTATATGACAAACTTCACTTGTACTTTGGAAAGATAGGATATTTATCCATACCATGCTGGTACCAGAAACAAATCTTGGGGTTGTCTCAGATACAGGTAAGTATTGGTAAGAGAAACTATTTGAATGCTGATAACTTGACCACTTATTATATGTGTCATTCACCAGTTCATATGTAAACGGAGACATAGTCCAACTGTTGTGGTTTAAACAAATTTTCTTTCTTTTTCTTTTATACTAGGGTTTTAACCCAGGGTGCTTTACCACTAAGCAATATCCCCAACCCTTTTTAAAAGTTTAAAATTTTGAGACAGGGTCTTGCCAAGTTGCTGAGGCTGGCTTTGAATTTGTAATCCTCATGCCTCAGCTCTCGATGTCACTCACTGCACCTGGCCAAATTTTATTTTTCTTATGATGAACTCTATAAGTATTTTAATGACTTTCATAAATACTATTGGATGTTCAGACTGATTAAGAGTGATAGATTCTCACTTTTCAACACATCCCCACTACCTGGTTAGCAGTGTGTAAGATGGAATGATGGTGCGATGACTCATTCTCAGCCTGGGCACACCATGCTATGCCAGAGTGGTCTCCCTGGACCCAGAAACTCTCTAGGTACACAGCTGAAGCACACAAGAAGCTTCAAAATGCCCTGATGCCCAGGCCTCACTTCAGAATTGTGACCCTAGCCTTGCACTAAGTGCCAGGGAAACAGCATTAAACAAAAATGAACAAGTTTCTGACTTTATAAGCAAGGGAGACTGAAAATAATTAGTAACCGTAAGATATGACCAGTAGTGTTGTAAGCTATGAAGAAAAAATAGTGTAAGGTGGAGAGTAAATGTTTAAGTCAAAGATGCTCAACCCTCAGCAAACCCCTCCAGTTAACAGAGCTGTCTGTCATGTTACTTATTGGCCTGGAAAAAACTTGTGCTCTTTAGCCTCCCCTCTGCCTCCCCCCATTTTGTTACTTTCTTTATCCTGTGCTGAATTGTGATCCTCACGTACTCTGTGCTTCTATTTCTGTAGCTTCCAGCCATTAACTTTGATAGTGCCCAAAATAGCATGACGAAGTCTGAGCCCGCCATCAAGGCGGGTGGACCCAGAGCTCGAGGTCAGTGGCATGAGTCCACTGAAGCTGTTGAACTTGAAAATTTTAGGTAAGAAATCTCCTGTGCCTCCAGCAACCTGTTCTCCTTTCCTTATTAATGTTTATAGCAAGAGCAACCATTTAAAACCTGTTTCAAAATTTACTATGGAGATTCTCAGTTTAATAGTATTAGTTAGAGCTTAAACCATTCCCGGAAGTAATGCATAAATAACAGGCTTAATGGTCACAGGTGGAACTGACCTGGGAGTTTCAGGACACTGAGATGACTGATTTGGCATTTCCTCAACAAGGAAGTGGTTCCAGGATGTGACCTGGCTAGGCCAATTCCGGCTTTGCTTAGTCTTTGGTCAATCTACATCTTTGCAGTAATGAGAATGAACAAAGGAATCTATTGCTGTGAACAGATGTGATGGCTAAAGAGTCAAAGCAACCAGGTTTTCAGTTGCAGGGATAGCACCTCACCTGTAACATTGCAGGTGTCAGCCCTGTTGATTTCCGTTGCCATGTAGACCTTCTGGAAGCTGCACATTCTCATGGGCCACTCCCCTTCCAGGAGCTGGTTCTCTCAGTTCTATGGTGTGCTAAGGTCGTTTGGCAGCGAGTGCCATGTAAATAATGAATGGCATGAAATATTGATATGAATATTCTAGAATGATTGTTTATTTTTTGGGCCTAGATTGATTGTTTGTTTTCCTGTCACTTGGTGAACTTAATTAGTCCATAAATCCACATGACATTATATGAGTTTGTATTATTAAAATATATCCTCAGAGAGGAACAATAGATGCTTGTTGTTACATATCCAGTTTACCTGTGTCCAAGTACTAAGAAACCATGACAGCCCTCCCCTGGCTAGGGTGGGGACATGCAGGCTAATGGCACCTAAAAGACTACAAAGGTGAATTGTTACAGATGAGAACATAAAGACACAGAATGTGCCTCCAAGGGGGTATTTTCTTGTAATTCCAGTTTATTTGGCCTAGATCTTAAAATCAGCCTATTTTAGTGTGCACCAAAATATTACATATTCTGCAACAATGTGACCCTTTTGTGCACTGTCTTTTATCCTCTTTTAGGGTTTAAGTGGAATGTGATGGACTATTTTTAACCTATTTGACAGGCTGTCACATCATCAAAAAGAATCTAATGTCTGAATATTTCCAAAATTGCATTAAATGCACACATATACATGAAACATAAACAGTAACAATCAAGAAGTCACTATGGCTAATGTAGTATAGACCGTTACTAAATCCCTATTATCTGCAAGAAAGTGTTTGTGACCTCCACTGGTGTTGACAGCTAAAGTGTCTGGTGGGATTGAGGGTGGGTGGAAGGCGAATGGAAGAGAGTCTTGTTTGCCTGCTAAAATCTGTCCAGATAATGGCCCCGGACATTCTTCCTCTCCATATGCCCTTTTCTCTCCTCTGACCAATTTTAGCCATTAAATATTTGTAGGGAATGGTTGAATTAATATGGTAAGATGAAAGGTATATGCTTGACTGTAATTTTCATCACTAACTTTACAATTGAATTTCTAGTTCCTATCTTACCTTTAGCAGTGTTAAACCTCAAGAATTCTTAAATATTTGCCTTGAATATACATGGTATTTTTGTGCATTGGTAACTTTGAGCCTAAGTAATTGATATTACAAAATCTTCTTCTGTTTGTTTCATCTCAGTATAAACTACAAGAATGAAAGGAATTTCAGCAAACATCCTCAGCATGTGTTATTTCAGGAGATCTTTACAGCCTTGGTGAAAAATAGACTCATATGCAGGTAAGACTGTCCCTGGAAAGATAGACTGTTACCCAAGAAAGGCGTGTTTCATAGGTCTGGTACATAGAATGTGATTTGAAGCAACTTACAAGAATGTAAGTAGGGGATAAAATCGAGCACAGGCCATTTAAAAGTAGGCAAATAAGTAGGTGTTGCCTTTAATGTCATTCTTTCACCCTGGTTAGGTACTGAATCTAGCTGAGTTTGATGACAGGTAAGGTAAAGTGGGAAGACACTTAAATTACATTGTTAATTTCCTGATTTTGAGTTTGGATGCTCAAGGAGGAGTTCATTGTCGGGGTCCTGATGAAAGAGACAGTGGGTTAAACATGGATGATATCCTTCAGGTACACTTTTGCCGTTTAGACATTGACTGAATAGAGGGACTGCCCCAGCCTTGACCTTGAGGAAAGAAAGGATAAGTGTGCACCATCCAGCCACAGCCCCCTGAAGACGTTGCTTCTCAGACCAAATCAAATGCTTCCCTCTTTGTTCTTAGACCTGTCCTAACACAGGTGTGGCAGCTGGGGCTGTAGAGGAAGGATCAGTTAACACGTACTCTAGATACTCTCGCAAATCTCAGGGCTTTCAGGGAGCCATCAGCTGGCCCCGGAGTGCTGTTAGATTGAATTTTTTATCATTCTGAGATGCTCACAGGAGGGCTGGTTATACTGCTGTGGCACATGAAGGAGGCTCCCCACATCCCGTCATGGTTGGACCTGCCCTTTGCTCTTCCCAGAAGATCAACTAAAAAGGCATCAGCTAAAATGGTGCTGATGAAGAAACTTAAATCTTCTTCATCATCTTGGGACTTGGAGATATCTGAATTCTGCCTTAGTGAAAAGGAGAACAATTACTCCTATTAGGAAAAATAAAAATGGGAGTATTAATAATTTAATGCCTGGATCAAAGATAACACTCTGACTTTGCCCCATGCAATAGCTGATTTTAAGGAGAACCGTGTCCTGATGGATCCTCCGTGGAGAGCCTGCTACTAAATACGTGACTAAGTGGTGGCCTTGTGACTTGCTCTTTTGGATGGGGTCATTTAGTGTTGCATATTGAAGTACTGCCCAGTGACTGCCAAATGCATGGACTGGCCAAGGGATGTCCATAAACCATTTGTCAGGTCTGTACTTTGGGGAAGGCAGTAGATGCAGAAATCATTAGGGGAAATAACTGAGCAACGGAGAGCATCCACCATTTAAAAAAGAGCCTAACGGTTCGGAAGTCCAGAGATGTCTTATTTTTAGTGATTAATGGGGCATCTTAGGTTGGATGGGATTTCTTTATTGTAATATGAGTAGTCCCTGGAAATCTTTAAACTGGGAAGAGATAATTGTGGATCTCTTTGCTTTCATAGTATGAGAAGGAATTTAGGAATGTTGAACATCAAGAGCATCCTTTTATGTCATCCTTTGGCTGCTGACAGATTGCTGTGTTCAGTTCAAAAGCAGGGTTGGGTAAAAGATGGCTTAAGTACAAAGGTCTTCCATTGTCCCTCACCTCATGCAACCTTGCTAAGATGACCAGGATCATCTTTTCTTTTTTTTTTCCCCCCTCCAACTTTAGACTTAAAGAAGAATTACATCTCAGGGCTTTTTCTGATACAGCTTCCTATTTCCTTCCTTTGTGAACATTGGATTTAGTATTGGAATGGTTTTAGATAGAAGGCTTAGATTCCATTAATCAAACACATTGGTGTTAATCACAAATTACTGTCTGTAAGAGAGGGAAGAAGCAAATGGTGAAGGAAGAGAGGGTGAAAAAATAAAGATGAATAGATGTGTGGTCTCTCTCTTCCCAGGGACTCAAAGTCTACTCTGGTCAGCAATGCAATTACCCATTATCCCAAAACAAGGGAAAATGTGGTAAACATATCCGATTTATATTCTGCACTAAAGACTGGATGAGATTGGGGGTGGGAACTTCAGTCCTCGGTCCAGTTCTGGAGGTGGACAAGATTGGACATATTTAGGATGTTAACACCACACAGCCTTACCCTGAGCACATGGCTGATTGGGAATTTAGATTCCTCTGCAAAATGTGACCCCTTCCAATTCCCCCTTCAATTTCTGCCCAGTTGATGGTGGTGGTGTTTCTCTTCTATTTCACTCTCCCCAGCTACACATCCCCTCCCTTCCCCCACACTCGTGGACACCTCCTTTCTAGGTTCTTTTCCTCTGATTGACCTGTGATTACTCCCCCATTCTCAGAAATGAAACTGCCAAGTGGCATCTGAAACGAGACAGGACTTGTTAATCCCGAGTCAGATAAGGTAACAGTGCAAATGCCTCACGGTAAATCTGAAAGGGCAAGGGAAAGCCCCGCCCCTGAACTCGAGGTTGCCCAATGCTAGCTAGCCTTGATGCAGGGCAGGACATGGAAAGAAATTTTAATCTTCCAATCTGTCTTTCTGCCATAACATCATTTGTCTGTCATACATCCTGTTATTTATAAATACATTCACACTTTTCCCTCTCAGCTGCCTGAACAGGAAAATATAAAGGGTACCTGGGCTCCAGGACCAGGTTGTCATAAGGTTGCAGAGGGAAGTAAAAGTTGTCACAACATTGACATATTCTCAAATAACTGGCTACTGCAGAAATTGACCTCTGCATGAATAGCTCTTCTATGAATCTGCTGGTCTGTGCTCTCTCTTCATTGGTTTATTCTTTGCTGAATGCAGATTCTGTGATACAAGGCAAATATAATTTAACTTGTGAAGTGAACTTGCACATCTGACTAAGGATATAGCATTTCATGAAGTCATTGAAAGCGAAGGTGCCGAACTGATAGAATTCAAAAAGTTCAGCCCTGGTAGAGTCAGGCCACTTGACAATTGAAGAAGAGGGCGTTAATAAAGACCACGACAAGATGGGACTTTAAGAGTTGGTTTAGAATAACCAAGGTTAGGAGGGTCCTTTTCTGTTTATCTCTCTTTTGCTCTAAGCTTCACAACCTTAAATGTAGATAGGAAGAAAATAAGTTTTAAGAACCTAGGGTCTCATGTAGTCCTTGAGCAAATAACGATGCCTCTGCTTCTTGTAAGCTAACTTGGAGGAAATGCCTAGTTCTTAAATTTTACTTCTCATGCTATTTAGAGTCTGTCCTGCACTTAAAGTGCACACACACATGCATGTGCACAGGTGTGTGCAAAAAGCTCAGTCTTAGAAATCCAGTCTGTCTCATTGGATAGGTGAGGGAGTTGAGAAGGTAAGTCCAAGGTCCTGAGACAAAATCTTGGCTGGAACTCTTTATTCCTATGCCTTGCTGGTTGTTGTTGTTGTTGTTGTTGTTGTTTTCTTGTGCAAACAATTTAAACGTGCAATTAAAATCAGTAACCACTCTTAAATGGAACATTTCAATGTAATGAAAATTGTGCTACACTAAGCAAAGTACATTTGAAAAATGTTTTGAGTTTGCACCAGGGAAAAGTATCCCTTTGGTAATCATGTTCACTCTTTACTACTGCTTGCTGCTGCTTCTTACAAAACTCATCTACTTTGAGTCTAATAGTCATGAAATTAAAATGTTTCCACCTTCCCAAGACAAGAACTGCTTGTTCTTGGGCCAGAGGTGACCACCAGAGCTTAGTTACAAACTTGGCCAAAGGAATAAATCAGTTTCTTATCAGTATGCAAACTTCTGAGAGCCAAGCAGTAAGTGACAGTCACATTCCAGGAACTGCAGTTCCACAGTTGAAAATCAACTGATTTATCTAAAGACCCTGTGAAAGCCTGCCTATCGCTCTGCTCCCCTTCAGCTTCACTCAGCGAAGCTGAGCCTTCTAAGAACACTCTTCCTTTGTAAATGCATCCTTTGTTTCATATATTGATTGGTAGACTTGTCCCTCTTGGGCATCTCAACAGTAACATGCCTAAATCAGGACTTTTTGATTTTTTTTTTCTTGACCCATGAGAAAACCTAAGCTTCAGTGCTCCCCACCTCCTATCCCAGTCTAAGCTGCCGACATCTCTTGCTTGGAGCATTGCAGTAGGCTAACAGGGTTCTCTGCTTTTGATGCTCGGTTCTCTCAGTCTCTGTTCTCAACAGTGCAACTAGAAAGATCCTTTAAAAATCTATCAGATCATGTGAGTCTTCTACTCAAGGCCTTTCAGTAACTTTCCAGAATAAAATTCCCAAATCCCAGCTCCTATTCTACAAGGCCCTTCATGCTGTGGCTCTTGCCATCTCTCTGACCTCAACTCTATTTTTGTTCACTCTGCTTCAGTCCCACCAACTTCCTTACTATTCTTTGCACAAACTCCAGTGCTCCTGCCTTGGGAGCTGTGTACTTAACCGTTCTACTGTTCTGAACAAAACTTTCACAAAGCTCTCTTCCTCAGTGCAGATGCTAAACTTAGCAGAGAACTCTTCTCTGAGTATCCTGAAGAAGCACCCTAGTACTTCATGCACCCTTAACCTTTGTTTTTGTCTCTAGTCACCACCCAAGGCACATTGTTACTTGTTTCTGTTTGTTGTTGGTCTTGGTGAGGGCAGCCACATGGTTTGTCCCTGGCTGGACTCCCAGGCTTAGCACACTGGCTGATAGCAGGTGAGTGACTACGCATAGGCTCCCTGACGTCTTCCTCAGTCATGCACAAGAAAGACCTAGAGTCAGCCGGGCTTGGTGGCGCACGCCTGTAATCCAGGCGACTTGGGAGGCTGAGTCAGGAGGATTGCGAGTTCAAAGCCAGCCTCAGCAACTTAGCGAGGCCCTAAGCAACTCAGTGAGACCCTGTCTCTAAATAAAATACAAAATAGGGCTGGGGATGTGGCTCAGTGGCCAAGTGTCCCTGAGTTCAATCCCTGGTTCTAAAACAAAAAACAAAACAAAACAAAACAAAAAACAAAGAAAGACCTAGAGTCAAGTCCCTTCTGCTCAGAATCCTTGCAATTTCAGGGGCCTGGCCATCCCCTGGATGGGTTTCTAATAGGGTGGGGCACATTCAGGGCTTGGTTTAGTGGGAAACACAGTGGAAAAACAAAGACCACCCAAAAATTAGTAAAACGAGTCTAAGGATTCCTTAAGTAATCATTTGTGAAGAATTTCCTCATACGTGTTCTGAAGTTTGCCTGAATGCTTTGATGTGAATTTTACTTTTTCAGCTATCCAAAACAAACAAAAAACCCCCCAAAATGGACAGGACTCAGACTTATAAGTTGAGGTGAGATTTATTTTGAAACAGGCTTGGGTTCCCCTACCATTTAAATATTGAATCAAAGGTGGCAGATTGTTTGTGTAATATGCCCTTGAGTGAAAACAGTACCACAACATGAAAAAGGGGTTCATTCTGCGTATGGGGCCAAAGAGAAGCGTGTTAACAATGCAAGTTTGAATGGGAACCTCTGCCAGTTGCATCAGCTCATGGATTCAGTTAACCTCTGGTCACTTGGGGTTCTCGTTCATCTCAGCAGCTGCAACTTTATTGTGTAATAGTACAGCCTCAGAACTCTGATATCACATATTGGTTTCTTCCACTTTCTCTTTTCAAATGCTACATCCTTAGTGACCTTTTCCCTTCTCTTTTTATATTGATAGCAGAAAGTGGCATCCAATGTTGACAGTGACATGCCAGGTGGTCCTGGACAAGGGCAGTGGGAGCTGATCACGCTGCCATGTATTAATAGTCCTGTGAAAGCAGTGGCATAAGTTCAGTCACAAGAGGGGATAAATATTTGCCTGCTCATGAATTTGCTCCTGTGTGGCTGCTATATTGAGACTTGTCCTCCAGGGAAACACTATCTTTGCAGGCAGAAGAGTTTTTCAGGGCTGCCTCAAAGGACCCCCTCGGGTCACTTGGCTGAATTGTGCCTGTTCCCGTATTAAATGTGTGTGTGGACTCTGTCTTCTGTTATGCTCCTGTGTTGGACCCAGGTGGAGGGACATGAGGTCAGGAGTGTCGACTGGGAGTCAAGCACCCAGCTCTGTTACTTAGATGCAGCCATGGTCAGTCTCGTGGCTGGGCCGGGTCACAGGGGCTGATTCAGTGAAAGGAGGACACCTATCTTTCCAACCTGTCACAGTGATTTTGTATGTTCCCTAGTCCCCCAACTCTTGGCAAGCAGATGTATATATCGTCTTACACAGCACGTAGTTCCCCTTGAATACCAGGGCTCCACCCCACGGTGCCAGGTGCTTGTTGGGGGTTAACGGCTGAGAGGAGCAACTGCTCCTTCAGAGGTCAGTGCACAGAGGGGAGAAGCCAGAGGACTCAGACACCAGGAATCCTATTTACATTTACAACAGCCGAGGCCAGAACCATGTAGAAATATTAATAGCTTTGGGCTTCAGTCCCAAAATTGCAAAACAAAACAAAACAAAAAAGTCATCTGCCTGCAACTGAACTTTCAGCTCTGAATCTATTCTGGAAAACGATTCTGAAATCTTCATTTATTTATACTCCTTGAGCAGTAAAGATTAAAAAAAAAATCTGGAATTTTTTTTCCTTATGTGATTGGGAGGAAAGAGGAAAAAAAAAACCCTTTTAATATTTATTTTAATAGGAACACAACGTAGGAAAGGTCATGGACTTTGCTCACGAAGATTGTCTATAGCTAAGAGGAAAAGTACCGAGTATACACGTATTTGTAGCATGAATCATCTCTTAAAATGTCCCATGGCTTTTCCTCTTAAATAATGAAAAGCCATCGGCATCCCACATCATTGGGTCACCAGCAGCTGCTGCAACTTGATCATTCCTTCTGTTAGATCTTTGGGATGCAGGATCTTTGCACTACAGTTTGGGCTACGTGCCACCTTTAGCTAGCCACAGCACCTGAAAGGGGAGCTTGTCATGTGCCCTCTCCCTATTTATAAAGATGAAAGATATGCTCTTTGTAATAGGAGCCTCCGAATAACCATATTTTCACAAGTGTTCTCACAGATTATTGTTTTAATTCCAAAATGCACTTCACATTTGCCACATTTTCCCCAATGCAGGTTGTGCCTCGTCTGAAGTCAGGATGAACTATAGTGGAGTTACCAGTGTAGCCCTGGATAATGTTGCCTCCTGGTGGCTCTGGGGTTAATTTAGTCCTGAGTCTGTTTTCCAAAGTTACTGGGCTTTGCCCCCAGGGCAGAAGGTTCACTGACAAGGTTCCTGGGCCAGAGGAGACTGCGGTGTTGATGGCAGCTATAGGGGACAGCTCTTACCAGGAGCCTAGGTGGTGGTAGGAACATCTTGCCCTGCGTCAGTTTTCTCCTAGGGCTGTAATCGAGGAGGCTCAAACATTCCTGGGAAGATCAGGCCTCAACCAACACCCTTCCAGGAGGCAGAAGAAGTGGTGGTGGCTTGGTAACCTTGGTGGGATGGGGATGGCGCCTCTAGCAACCATAACCACAGGTGTCATCCTGTCTTCAGGGGACGGCCTCATCCACTCAAGTTCTAGATGTATAAGCCTAAGGGAAGAGTTGAATTTCTAAGGACTACAGAGGAGACGTAGCTGAATTCTATCACTTGCAGCTAAGGATAGGACATAGGACAAGCCAGGCGAAGGCTGAGTGGTGGTCACAGCTCAAGCAAAGGTTCCATGTGACTGGGGGCAGATCTTTATTGTAACCTTGCTGGATGCAAACCAGCTCAGCTGTGGCGGTGGGAGAAAGTGGAGGAAATTAACTAGTCTGAAGTTGTTTTTGTTGTCTCCCCCAATTTTTCAGTGCCACTGTGGACTAGTTTGGAAACAAGTGGCAACTGGCTGAGCCTCCCTTGCATGGGTGTTGCTGGGCAACCCTCGCAGTAGCAGGTTCACTGCATGCAAACCTCAGCGTGCCAGTCTGACCTCCTCACCTCAGGAGTAGCCTGTGCCGTGAAGCCACTTCTGCACCAAGCAAGCTCTACAGTTGCAAATGACTGGCCCCCTGTCACATTGGAGAACATCTTTATAATTATTTCTGGGATTCCAGTGTTGAAAGGCCATCAAAGGCTGTTATGGGAAGTACATTAGGCAATGTCCTGTGGTCCGTGTAATAGGAGAAGGGTCAGCATGGCTGGGAGTGAGTGAGAAGAAGTCTGTGGAAGACAATGGGGTTAAAGGCGTCATGGGAAGGCTAGATCCTGTGGGGCCTGGTGGGTGGTATGGACTTTTGTTTTCATTCTGAGTGAGATGGGAGCTAGTGGAGGGTTTGTAGGCATTTGTAAGAATCACCTTTGGCAGATGTGGGAAGAGTAATGTAGGGGTCAAAGGCAGAAGCAAGCATCCCACGTAGGTGGCTTTTGCAATAAGTCAAGCATGAGGGTAGGATGCCTTGAACTTGGGTGGTGGTTGGGGAGGTGATGAGAAGTGGTCAGATCGTAGAGCAAAGGAAATTTACTCAAGAATTAGATGAGGGATGGAGGGAAATAGAGGAAGCAAGAAAAGCACCAAGGGTTTTGGTCTGGTCATTTGGAAGACTTGAAGGAGGAGCTCCCAAAGTCAGTTTCAGGCATGCTAACAATCAAACTGAGGTTCAGGAAGCTGTGGTGCTCATCTCAGTTGGGCTCTGTTGCTACAGTACATTGTGTACGGTGTCCTTGACCAGAACACAGGGTACCTTGCATTCCGCACACTCTGTAGCCTATGTGGCAACATTGGGAGTCAACTAAAAAGTTTTAACATTTTAACCACATTTTCTACCAGCACTATCTGGACCACTGTATAGCTGAGCTATGGTAGAAATTGCTCATGGTGGCCTGGCAGGACTAGGAAGGGCATAGGCCACCGGCACCCTGTCTTCCCACTTCTAACATAACCACAGAGCTTAGAAAGGTGTGGAAATGGAGGACTCCATATTGACTCTCATATTCCCTTGGGTTTAAATTCATTAAGTGAGAGATACCTAAACTGAGACCATATGTGCTTGCCTTGGTAACACTGGTTTAAGTCAAGGAATTTCCGTCCATGCACATTTGAGCAGCTACTGGGTGCAGGGCCCTGTTAATTCTGAACTAATCCTTGTTTTTTTCAAGGATGTAGCAAAATTGCAACTGTCCTTATGTTAAAGACCCTTAAAGGGATATGACTAAATCATTTTTGCTAAAGAAACAATTGGAAAATGCCTCGACATGTACTTTAGTGGGTACTTTACAGAATTTGATGGCAGCGAAGTAATATTTTGAGTTAAATAGTTCTTCAGAAAACTGCTAATGGTATTTCAGATATTGGATGCATTTCACTTTTAAAGCAAAAGTACAGATTCCTCCCACCCCTCTAAACAGGCCCAGTTTCATTAGTTATCTCTACGCTTGGCTTTTAGTAATTATACCTTGATTTCTGTCATCATGTGACTCTCCAGTGACTGTTACTTTAAATTCAAAGGCTTCTGATGAGTCTTAATGTAGAAAGTGGGACGATGTTGGTACTTTGCCCAGAACCCTCAGGTCCTTGTCCTTTTGGCTTGAGTGCTACCTGTCCAATAGCACTGGCACCGCCCTCAAGCTCTGAGTCTGCTTTGCCTGCAGGCTCAGAAGGTGAGGAGTGCCTGGGAATTTGTTCCCTAGGTCCCTCCCAGCTCTCAGCCAATGGCAACAGCTTTAGCAGTAGGAAAGAAAGCCCAGCGCCCTTGCCTTAGTGTAGACAACTGGGGTTGGGGTGGGGATTACTGACCCCAGCAGGGTGAGGAGAGGTTCATGGGAGATTTCTGCACCCTTGCTTGGCTCTCTCTCCTTCCCCTTCCTGTTCCCCCTACTTTCTTACTGATCTCTCTTGTGAGCATATCTTTAACCATTCATTTATTCATTTGCACACACCAATCTTCATCTCAGGGTCTGTTGCTGGGGAAACTGATCTAAGAAAACACCTTACCCCTGTGTTTTCAAACTTAGCATCCAAATGCCCTGAGGTGGTAGAGAAGTCCCAGGGGCATCAGGGAATTTTTAAAAAATTTAAAGAAAAATGCAGTGTTATTCAACATCAGTCATGTACATCATGAACTTCTCCAGGTAGTTACGATTTCAATATCAGATTGTACATACTGCCTTTTTTAGATGGTGCCATGTCTTTCTGAGGTTGGGTTTCCAATGGGTACTCTGAGAAAAGCAAGTGCCCTATGGAAATCAGATGAAAAAGGAAATGAGAATGATAGTGTCCAGTCCAATTCCAAGGCTTGAGAAGTTCCTTAGTGTCCATAGGTGCGCACACCCTGTTGATACTTAAATGTGGTTATTAAAAATAAAAGAAAAATTCTCCTAATGTTTGTGTATTATTTTTTCAAATGGACACTAGGTTGTTAGGGCACAAATTCTAAGTTGAACCTAACTAGTTTCTGGAAGTTTTAGCTATTTATTTTGGCCGAGAGGTGTCATGTAAGTATGAGTCAGTATTGGGATCTTCTCTTGCACAGTGACAAAAATACATGTATTTTGCATTAATGTGGGATAAGAGGACAGTCTCAAATAACAGTCTCCACGGCAGACTAAACTTGAAGTAAACTGAATGCTTCTCTTACTTTTAATGTGTTCCCTTTTTTCCCTCATAGCTGTGTGTTATGAACCAACATGTTCTCTTTTGTTTTCTTCTTTCAGAGAGTGGGTTAATCGAGCCCCATCTATTCATTTTCTGAGAGTGTTAATTTGTCTGAGGCTACTAATGAGGGATCCATGTTATCAGGTGGGTTGGAAAAAAATTAAAAAATATGCTTTACTTGTTGTAAAGGTGAAATCAAAAACGGGTGGGTTTTTCTTTGAAGTATTCTGTGTCAACTTTTTCTTTTTCATCTCTCACAACTCCATGGCTTCCAAATGTGGGAAGTATCTCACCTACTCTTTACAAAGATTTAAAAGAACTGATTTAATGGGAACATGAAAATCTATATATTTCTGCTGTGTAATCTATGAGGTTAAATGGATTGAACTTCTGATCTGTTTTCATTGTTACCTGGCATTTTAAGCCATTACCAGTTCAAGGGGATATACACTCAGCCATACTTTGCAAGCATGTTCAAGGCCAAGCAGCTCACTAGGCCCAAGTCAGTGTAGCAGGTGGGACCTCCTCTGGTGGCTGCAGAGGCACCCTGGGAAATCAGCACTGCAGCCTCAGCAGCAGCGGCAGAGATTGTCCCCTTCCCCTCTCCAGCCTGAGACTCTGAGCAGGGGATGAGCACCGGGCCTCCCAGAGGTCTCAGGCTACAGAGCCTGTTCTGATTTGAGTCTTTTGGGATTCACGGTCATCTCTCCTTTAGAGCAGTCACCTCCTTCCTCATGCTGAATTTAAACCTGACCTTGCGCTATTGTGGTTTAGCTAACCACAACCCTTTGGATATGTGGCTTAGCATCCTCCAGATGGCTTTCTGTCCTGACTTGCTCACGGTTTTCTGGGTAGGCAGCCTGCTTTCCCCCATAACTAGCCATACAGAACTGGCTGTTCCATGTGGTTCTGAGCTGCCTTTTGCAATGTGGTGTGGCTTATATGCATTCAAGAATCAACCATTTGTTCCATTGTTCCTTTTTTTTTTCTTTTTCTTTTTGAGGTTGCTGAGGATCAAAAATGGGGCCTTGAGTATGCTAAACACCTGCTCAACTCTGAGCTACACCCCCAGCCCATGTTTGTTCCGTTTTGCCTGGATCAGTCCCAGCATGTGCTCATTGCTCCCAGTTAATGCATAATAGCACCCTCTTTTACTCTGACGTGTCTCGGTTTGGATGAAAACATTCTTTGTGTGATATTGGTGAAAGTATTCAGGAAGGAAGATCCAGTTTTCTGACTTGTGGAAATTAACAAAATATTTACCTTAGAGATATTCTGCTTGTTAAGAAAATTGGTGACAATGGAGTCATACTCTGCTGATCTCCCCTCTGAAGTATTGCCTTTCTTTATCTAGTCCTTAATGGATTAGAGGAGAGTTGATTGCCCTACTCTCTAAAGGAAAGTATGCAGTAACTACTTTGTTTATGAGATTTTGTTACCAAATACATATTATGCTAGCATTCAGGATTGCCAGTCTTTCCATAGAAGGGGACTCTCTGAGTCTCTCCTCCCTGGCTCTCTTCCCACACAGAAGAGCACGTGCTCAGGCAGTTGTATAACATATTGAGTTGCCAAGAACTGTTGGCCAAAATCACAAAGCTATGCTGGGGTTTACTGTGACTTATGCGGGTGACTCTCAGCAAGCCTTTGCCATTGCTACCTGTTCCTTTCCTCTCTGTTGAATCAGGGCTATAGGCTCTTGGTGGCTCCTCCAAACCATCTCCACTTCTCATGCTTAAACCTCCTCCTATCCTGTCATTCTCATACAGGGACGTCGTCATCAGTTTTGCAGAGAAGCCTGAAACCATCCCAGTGGAAGCTCTCTGTTTTCTCTTTTGTGTTGTTTGAAATTTATGGATCATCATGCAACTTTTCTTCCTTTTTATTTCAGAAACAATGTTCATCGTCCTTGCTGAGGTCAACACTTCCACATGTTCTCTTTCTTATGGTGTCAGTGGCTCTGGTTCTGTTTTTCCCTTATTATAAAAGCATCATTTTCTTTACCCAGCTGTCCATTCTGGTCTTTTTCTTCCCCTTATTACTACGTTTATTAAAGCATCAGGTTACAGCCCCTGTATCCATTTCCTTTCCACCAGGACTGATGTGTTTATTAATTGCACTTTGAATCCTATGTACAGGGCTCTCTTTAGAAGCCATTTAATTTCATTTTTTAAAAAATTTTTCATTTGTTCTAATTAGTTATACATTAGTAGAATGCATTTATGCATTTTGATAAATCATACACAAATGGAGTATAATTTCTCATTTTTCTGGTTGTACATATTGTAGAATCACAGTTGCCATGCAGTCGTACATGTAAATGAGGTACTAATGTCTGTTTCACTCTACTATCCTTCCTACCCCCATACCCCTTCCCCTCCCTTTACTCCTCTCTACCTAATCTAAAGTAACTCTGTTCTTCCCTAGTGCCCCCCCATTGCGAATTAGCATCTGCATATCAGAGAAAACATTCAGCCTTTTTTTGAAGGGGTGTTGGCTTATTTTGTTTCGCATGATATTCTCCAGCTCCATCCATTTACCAGCAAATGCCATAATTTCATTCTTTAAAGCTGAGTAATATTCTATCATCCATATATATATGAATGATAGAATATATATATACACATATATATATATGTGTATGTGTGTATGATATATATACATATCATGTTTTCTTCATCCATTCATCTGTTGAAGGACACCTAGGGTGGTTCCATAGTTTAGCTATTGTGAGTCGAGCTGCATATCTTTTCTTTCTTTTTTTTTGAAGTATACATCATACTTTTTTTATTAATTTTTTTTTTACAGACTTCATTTTGATTCATTGTACACATATGGGGTACAAATTTTCATTTCGATGGTTGTGCATGTTGTACATTCACCAACTTCCCTCTCAACTCCAAAATTGGGCCTGGGGGATTAAAAATTCATTGCACTACTTAGTAAAACATTACTAGTAATTTTCATAAAAAATGTACAAACTTTGTTAAAAATTTATCAAGGCCTTCAAATGATTTGGTTACATAATATGTACATTTAAAGCTCTATATTAACTGATACAATGGAATATAATTTGAGGAAATGACCCAGCAAATGATTCCAACAGACACCCTTGTAAACTTTTATAATCTGAAACAAATAGCAAAATGTGGTAACCAAATGTACCAACAGGGGGAAAACAGCTTGCTAATGAAGGCCTAAAGATATCTGTGAAAAATATTATCACAAGTGAGTTGGTATATTTGATCATATCTCACATTTTTTTCTTTTTTTTTTTATAATTTGTTTTAGTTGTAGGTGGACACAATACCTTTATTTTATTTTTATGTGGTGCTGAGGATTGAACCCAGGGCCTCATGCATGCTAGGTGAGCGCCCTACCACTGAGTCACAGCCCCAGCCCTCTTCCCACATTTTCTATTGGTGTATTGGAGTTGTACAAAATGGTGGGATTTGTTGTTTCATGCTTGTTCATGCATACAATATAACAAAATAATTTGCCAATATCACTCCTCACTAGTTCTCACCTCCTGGCCTTGTTCCCTTTCCTCTATTGATATCCCTTTGATTTTCATGAGATCTACTCCCCACACCCCTTTTTACTTTTAGCTCTCTGGAAGCTATTTAAATAGCCCACAGTGTGCTATGCTTCAGTGCTCAATCCCTGGCTGAGAGATTGCAAACTGGCAGTTTGTAGACTGGATCTCGTCTGCTAGTAGACAGGGATTTTAGTGGATGTTTAGTGGAGATTCCAACCAAAAAAGACAGGGAAGAATGACAGGGAAGCCATTTTTGAAGACATAATTGCTTAAAGGAAGCCATATGTACTCGAATTCCAAGCATAAATGGAGACACAGCAGGATAAATGTTTCGTTATGCTCATTATAGTGAAGTTATAGCATATTGCTTTTTCAGAGATAAAGAGAAAAATCTTAAAAGCTCCCAAACTTCAGTTGCATTAGAAATAAGAAGATAGCTGGAATGAATAGCCTTCTTTCAGCTCTGACATTCCCTAACCTCTTTAGTAGGAGATGCCTTTAGCATAGTTTGTTTGCTTTCACTGATGTTCAGAATCTCTAGTTCTTATTTCACATTTTTGGGGGTATTATTTACTTGCTCCTATTTTATTTTTTTATTTTTCGTACATGGGCACTTAACCACTGAGCAACATCCTCAGCCCCTTTTTAATATTATATTTTTATTTTCAGACAGTGTCTCACTAAATTGCTTAGGGCCTTACTGAGGTACTGAGGCTGGCTTTGAACCTGTGATCCTCCTGCCTCAGCCACCAGAGCTCCTGGGATTTCAGGGGTATGCCACTGTGCCCGGCTCCTCACTCCTATTTTAAATCTTTGTAAATACAAAATGTTCTCTTCTTTATCATCTTTACCCACATCTTCTAAGCTTTTGACGTTAGCTATCATTTTTATTGTTACTCTTTGCCCATAAGCCTTTATTTTTACCCTTCTACTTTTCCCTTTAAGTCCAAAATTTCCAGACTTTTCTTGGTCTACCTCAGTGGTACCATAGCATAGTGGTCCTCACACTGTGGTCTGTGGACAGCTCATGGTCCTCTTGAGACCCTTTCATGGGCTATACAAAGTCAAAACTCTCTTCCAAATGATGCTGTGATGTGATTTGCCTTTTCACTTTCACTCTCCTACAAGAATGCAGTGGAATTTTCCAGAGTGTGTATAGCATGTGGTGATGTCATGGCTCTGATGACTGATACAGCCTGTGCTTGAGCATGGTTGGGCTTTAAAAACTTCTTTTTAATATCCAGTGTGGTAAATACAAATAGATACAATCCATATGAATCCTCTGGGGTCCTCAGACATTGTTAAGAATACAAAAAAATTCCGAGAAGAAAGTTTGAGAACTGCTGATGTACCCAATTGTGCTCATTAGCTTTTAAAAATGAAGCTTTCCGATTCTTCCACTCATCCTTGAACCTACAGAATCTATTCCTGGTTCTTTTAATGGTGCCATCTTCCCTTCACACAGCACCCTTTCAGGGCAGGACACTTTAGACATCCCACATACTTCCTTTGGTTACTTACTTCCCTACAAATCTAATACCCCAGGCCTTTTGGAAGAGTGTTTCCTGTCTCATCTGGAGAGAAAAGTAAGGACCAGCCCACTGGGGGCTTGGGTGTTAAAATTGAGACCAAGGAATAGGCAGCATGGAGGCACCAGTGGTTTTGAATGGAGGAGTGAAATGGTCACGTGCTGACTCAGCATCAAAGTCTCACTGACACATGCTGGCATTCATTGGTTTAGATGCTGAGCAGACCTAGGATGAGAGCACCTAAGGGGAAATGACCTTTCAAACCATGGTTAAATAGTGGTGCTAACAGTGCCCATGTTGGTACCACGTGCTCTATTTTTTAAAATATGCTATTTTGCCTTACACTATTTTTGAATCTATTAAACAAAAATATAAGGGAACAACTCAGGAAGTGTGCAGAGCAAGGACATGGTTCACATTGACCAGGGACTCTCTCCAGGTCCATAAGCTCACAGAGGTAGAGAACCTGACATTCTGACCTGTGGCCTGTGCCAGTGGGAGATGTTTGGGTCTGGAAGGTCACACAGAAGGTGCTGGTGTAATCTAAGCAGGCAATCGTGTTTGCTTTTCCGATCAGTAACCGGAACTGTTAAGCCCAGGGTATATGTATTTTGTAATCATGGTTTTCTCCAGTTTACACCCTCAGGTTTGCACAATCCATTGGTTTAACCAAATGAGCCGTCTCCTGGTCTTGCTCCACTTTCCATAGTGGCATGGAGGAAAAGGGCCCATGTTGTAGATGAAGGCTAAATCCTCAAGTGCATGACAACATAATTCTACAAGGGAGAAAGCCTCTTTCCCCTTTGGGTACTTTATAGCAGTACTTCCCAAACTGTGTTCTACGGCAGTAATGAGTCCTGTGAAAAGAAGTGCACTGTGGTTATGAAAAAGTAAACTGCGGCTCTTCCCTTGGAGGCTTAGAGTGCATGGCAGCACATGAGAGGCTCAGGAAGTCCTAGACAAAGAGTTCGTTGAACCTTGTTCAACCTAGCATTTCCCCAGTCAATTTTACCATCAATCAATCTTCCTTCCTTCCTTCCTTCCTTCCTTCCTTCCTTCCTTCCTTCCCCCTTCCTTCCTTTTTTCCTTCATAAACACCTAATTCCATCAATTGCACAAAATAAAATGATTCCAAGACATTATTTGGGACACACACTGATTTAGTCCCATACTGTTAACATACATAAATATCTTGTCATGGTAAATGTTCAAAAATGACAGTGATCATGACCAATTATTCTGACGTTATCCTCTCTCCCTTGGTGATATCCCAGCCTTCAAATTTGCATTTCCTTCATGTGAATGACTTCCACATTTCAATCCTTTGCCTGAATCTCATGTTGACGGCTTGTTGTCCTTTTTTTATCTGGATAGCTCCTCAGCATGCCTAGCACTGTTTTCTCCTCCACCCAGTCTGTTAGTCCCTCCCTCCGTGTGTCTGTGAGTCATGGCATTGTCCCTAGTCACCCATACTCAGGTAGGGTGATGTCTTCTCCTTCCCTCCCTTTCTTTGTGTTCAGGTGGTCATTTCACTCCGACACCATTCCTGCTTCTCTCATCCCCACTGCTACTGACTGCTGATCAGATCCCAGTTGGCGCTTGTTCCCTTTCCAGTTCATTTTTAGACTAGAGGGAAGTCCTTAGAGCTGGTTCTTGTAGGTATTTTGCTCACACATTTCCACTGGGTCCCAAGGTCTTTATGAAAATGTTGAAACATGGGCTCACATCTGTACTTCTCACAGTTTGCTCCCACCCTCCTTTCCTAACATTTCCTCTAGTGAACCTGCTATGGAGTTATGGAACTGGCATCTTGATGTTTTATTCTTTTTCCTTTTTTTTTTTTAATTTTAGTGTAAAAGAGTAGAATTTATTCAAGTGAGAAGAAAAAAGCCAGAGCTCCTGCAGTGTGAGGGAGGATTAATAGCAGGCTGCCACTTAAGTGTCCTATGCTTGGGGCTTATATAGCTACTGAGTGGAGGCACTGATCAATATCTGTGTTACTCAGATATTGGAAAAGTACCAAGGCTATTGATCAAAACCCATGCTAACTGGGTATTGGGAAAGTACCAGTGATATTGGCTAGCCCTTGAGTCTGTATTCTTCACTCAGGTCTGTCCTGCCTCCCTAGGAAAAAGAATTGGCCAGAATATTTGGAATGTGTCTGCAGGTTAATTTCACAGAGCAGCCTGTTCATTTAGAGAAGCCTCTTCTCTTTTTGGTGGTGGTGGGGCCCATTTCCTTTATTGTCTGCCTGTTTTACTGTCTATCCTAACTTATTCATTTCCCTTCCCAAAGAAGTGATCCTAACTGCCATTTCTGCTGTTGGGGACAGGAGCAATGACTGCTCTGATTACTTTGAGCTGAAAAAAAGGTGTTGAAAGGGGTCAACAGTCAGGGTCCTCCTACAGAGGCCTATCTAAGGGCCCCCTGCAGATGGGGATTTCATATTTGGTTCCATCTGCCTGGCCATTTGTAGCTTGGGTGTTTCAGACATCAGGGCAGTTCAGAGTCTATGGTAGCAGCTGGTGGGTGACTGGATGAGGGGTGCACAGGGTAGGGATCATGCCTTCCACAGGATCCTGGATGAGTCCCCCAAAGGAGAACATGAGATTTTCAGCCTCTTCTGCTCTGGTGTCGCAGCAGGCCCTGGCTGCCTTCCTGTCTTCTGTTTTTCATTTTTTGGTACAGGAGAATGAATTCAGGGGTGTTTAACCACTGAGCCACATCCTCACCCCTTTTTATTTTTTGAGGCAGGGCCTCTCTAAGTTGCTGAGGCTGACTTTGAACTTGTGATCCTCCTTCCTCAGCTTCCCAAGTTGCTGAGATTACCTGCGTGTGCCACTGCACCCAGCTTCTTTCTGGGTTCTTGTGAATTTTAGGAAAAGTGAGCATGAAAGAGTAGGCTTTATCCAAGTGAGAAGAAAAGAGACAGAACTTCTGCATGGCGAGGGGGAGCCTGATAGAGGTAGTTCTTGGTGTTTTTTTCTATACAGCTCCTCTGTACCTTTGAACCTCCCATTTTCTATGCTTGGAGTCTCCTTTATCTTTCTTTCTTCCTCCATCTCTATTCAATAAGTCTTCCCACCATTCTGGTCTCCACTCAGACACCACCATTTTTTAGCAAGTCTTTTCTTCAGTCCTCTGTAGGACACAGTTCTCATAAATGATGCTTCCCTCTTCAGGGCCACCACGGTGCTTCATGCATAACTTTCTTGTAACTTCTAGCCATTTGTAAACTGACTTCATGCTTGCCTAAAGCTCAGTGAAGTAAGTCCCTGTCATGCTCTTCCAGTTCTGTCAGTTAGCAAAGGGCCTTGGTTTTCCTGTCTGTAACATGGGAGGGTTGAACAAGCAGCTCAGAAGCTTGTCTCACAGCTCTTCCTGGGTCTAACATCTTACGATGACAGAAGATGATGGCAAAGAGTGAGGAGGCAGCTGGCAGTTTTGAAAATATATTCATTCTCTTAATGTACAATCCCACTTTTGTACTGATTAACAATTTATTTTAAATGAATTATGAATGACAAACACTAAATTTTCTGTATTTATGTTAGAATATGGAACTTTAAGAAATAATGGTAGATGTTATGACTTAGTAAAAACGTTGCATCTAAGATATACTTCCCTGCCACCCTCATCCTTTATATATGTTCTTTCATTTTAATTTTATTAGGAAATACTCCACAACCTGGGTGGGATTGAAAACCTGGCTCAGGTAAGATTCCTGTTGTGGTAGCTGCTCTTGCCTTTTCATTCTGTGCCCTGCTCCGAGCAAGCATCAAATAACTGGGTGGCAAAAAAACTGATTTTCCTGTATGGCGCTGCCTGTCAGGGGAGCAGGCGGGGTTGATGAGCATGTGCCTAAGGCTGGTACTCGCAGGGCAGGGAGGGACACGTGCATGTGGTTCTGTTGATTGGGCTAATTTTACCCGGCCTGTTGAAAAAAACTCCAGGAAAGGTCACATGTCTGTAGTTAGTAATAAAAGAAATAGGTGCTGGTAGGCAAGATAAAGGCTCTACCACAGGATGGGAGAAACAGCAAGACGTTGAAAACTTTTCGCCACAAACATAATCACTGTGCTCATTAAATGTTAATACATAAACAAGGAAGTAAGGAAAATGATCTTGACTTTGTTATTTTTCTGCTTTGATAACTACCAAGGGGAGAGTAAGCAGGTGAATATATATGCTGAGTAACTCAGTGGTTTGGGTTTATTAATAAAATAAAACAAAATTTCCAAGCATGTCATTGAGTTGGAACAGCCCATTCTCCTAAAACCTTTTGTGGGTACAGAAAGAATAATTTTTATAATAAACTGGAGGCCCTGCAAACTCATTCTGAATTACTAATGGAAGATTAAGTTTAACGGCAATATAGAATTACATGTATTTTATTTTATATTCTCATTCCTGGGTTGTTTGATTCTTGTTTAATTCTTGCTTTTAAGAATTATAATTAACTAGAGGTCTATCTCATTTAATGAAACAGTCTTTCATAAGATTATATTGTAAGGGATCTTCTTAATTCTTATAAGCAGTTTTTGACATTGAGCAATTATCAGACTACCTCATCTTATTATTGATATCTGCCTATATTCTCGTTAGATATAATTTAGGATATTATAAAACGCAAAGTTAATAAAATAGGTGGAGTGTATTATAAAAATTCTACTAAAAGATACATCGAAGAATTAAATTTCTGTATTTCATGACTTATGTGTCTTACATGTATCTTTTATTTGGATGCTAAGTTACACCAGGAACTTATTCAGTTACAAGTCATTTTAAACTTTTGAACTTTCAGAATCTTTAGATGGTTCCTCCCTCAACTTTAGGACATACAAGAAAAGATTAAGAATCCAGAAACCCAACCACCTTTTGACCTTGAGTGGAGTACCCAGTAGTGTTTGGTGAATCTGTTGTGCCACCTAGAGTTTATTTTAAGAATTGCGTGCCTTGTCCCTCACCCACTGTGGGTTCTTTCCTTCAGTACATGGAGATGGTTGCCAACGAATACCTGGGCTACGGAGAAGAGCAGCACAATGTGGACAAGCTGGTCAACATGACGTGTAAGTGTCATTGTCAGGGACACGTCAACTTTGTGAACTTGCTATTAAAAGCAGTGTGGTATTTGCAGCAGAAGAAATAGATACCTTGAGCTCTTACGAATGTTTCCACTCACAGGGTGTTGAAAAGTTCATGCCGACTGTTATATTCAGAGGCAAAATATACCCAGAGGCAAGACTTTCAGGCTTCAACTTTTACGTTGGAAAGCACAATTTATTTCATTTAAGAGAGACTTCCATAGAAGCAAATTTTGGTAAAAATATTTTTGCCACTTTGCCAGGCTTGGTGGCACATGCCTGTAATCCCAGCAATTCAGGAGGCTGAGACAGGAGGATCGCAAGTTCAAAGCCAGCCTCAGCAACAGCGAGGCACTAAGCAACTCAGTGAGACCCTGCCTCTAAATAAAATACAAAATAGGGTTGGTGATATGGCTCAGTGGTCTAGTGCCCCTGAGTTCAATTCCTGGTACCAAATAAATAAATAAATGAATAAAATTTAAACAATTAAAAATTAAAAATAATTATATACATTTATATATATTTGCCATTTTTGATTTCTTTTAGAATGTCAGAGATTTCAGTTTTATCTATAAAATTTGGTTAACAATAATGCCTACCTCATAGAGTTTGGGACATTCAGAGCATAAAAAAAGAGAAACAAAATCCTCATCTGAAGACAGTAATGTGAAGACGTTGGTCTGTGTGTGAGGTGTTCATTCCTCACTTAGTCCTCTCTCTGCCGAGTCTGTCCCCTGCTCCACTTCCCTCCCATCCAGGTTTGGCCACCTGCAGACTTCCTGCCGTTGAGGATGCTGGCCCATTTTCTTTGGGTGAGCGGGCTGGTTCGCGTGCTTGTTTGCAGACAGTACATTGACTGGCAGGTGCAGGGAGAGATGGGTCTGTGGCAAGCCCCAAGCAGCAGGAAGTTTCTTTGAGGACAGCTGTTTCCCTCAGCTGAGGAACCTCGCCAGGCTTGTCACTTTGCTGGCCTCCTCTCCCTTCTTATAAGTTGACATCTATCTAAGTAGACCTCTGAAGAACAGGCCTTGCTTTGAACTTGTAATGATATTAAAGAACTTGATTGATCTTAAGCACTAAGAGAGGTTTGTCCTTTTTGGAATTTCCGTATTTCATTATTACAATAATGTTATAAAATAAATCCTTGTTGAGCTTGACAGGTGATTCTTGGGGTTAAAAAAGAACCCTGCCTCTCTTCCCTTCCTTTTTACTCCTGTTCCTTTTGCACACCTGTGTTCAAGTTTGCCTTCTCTACTTGCCCCTTGGTTCTGCAGACCTGAGTTCTATGAGTACTGGCCTCCTTTAAGTTTCAGATCTTCCTTAGTTTTTGAAAAATTATTATTAATTTTCTTTATAGATATTATTATTATTAAAATTATAATATTAAATAATATTAAAATTATTATTTTCTTTATAGATATTTTTCAAAAACTTGCGGCTGTCAAAGACCAAAGAGAATGGGTCACCACAAGTGGAGCCCACAAGGTAAGTGGGTGCCGTAAGAGTTAATTCTTTGGCTGTGTATGTGACAGCGGTTCACATGCCCAAGTGCACAGGCTTTGTGGTCAAGCCTCACGTCATTCACGATTCATGACTCATAATTTACAAACCTGCTAACCCGGCCTAAAACTCTGACTCTCTGCCAACCCTTTTATATTCTTTACCAGTCTAAGGAGTAAATGAAGATTTACCAATATTCTCTTTCTTTTCTCTTTTTCCATACCTTTTTAATAACAAGATTTGTGGCTTAATTTAAATGTTGCTTAAAAATTGTTGCTTGATTTAAATGTTACTTGGAAAAATCTGGCTGTGTATAAACAGACCCATGGTGTGTATCTATAAAAAATTGAAGAAAAATAAGCAAATAAAATGATAAAATGTACGTATGCTTGCATACTTATAAATTCCATATGTCACATAGGGTTTTTTTTTTTTATCAGTTTGAACCATATGAAGTTACCATTGTCTGTGGGTCAAAAATGGTTGAATGCAGGCAATTCCTGTGATACAATTTCCTAAGATGGTATTGTATCACAATATATGGATCACATAGATATCCATTTTAAGATAGATCAAAACAAGTTAAATTTATGTTTGTAGCAAAATAACCTGTTTAGCTTGGCCAAAATGTGTCAGCACATGCTGCTGATGGTCTTGGGATGATTCTAGGTGGTATATAGGTCAACATTTTTTTATTTCAGTACTCATCTATGTCACCAATATTGCTTAGGATTTGAATAAAATTTTGAGTTAGCATTAAGGTTATTAAATGGGAATGAAAATTTTGAAAATAATATTTCTGGGATTGAATTTTGGGAAACATATTAGAGACAGAAAAGAAATTAAAAAGAGGAAGGGATCAGAGAAATAACAATAGCTTCATTAAAAAAATTAAAAAGGGAGAAATCTGCATAATAGAAGCCAAAAAAATCATTCTTGTAGTCTTTGCACAAATTGCAGCTCTGACCTGGAATATATGTGGGGGCATGCTTTTTTGGGGGGTGGGGGCTCTGAGTTCTGAAATTGTAGAGAGAAGATAGGAGAATCTGCATTAGTGAGCATTGAGAGAAGGCCATTCGCAGGGTTCAGAAGGCTTCTGGCTAAGCCATGTTACCTAGGATGATGCCATTTCAACATGGGATAGAAATCTGATAGCAAATGGGATCCTCAGTAGTGGTGACACTTCTTGTTCAGTTTGGGAAAAAAATGAAAGTTTCAACATTCTGCTGAAGAATAGTCCCATTATTTGAAAAGTGCCGAGCACAGTGAGTGGCTTAGGGTCAATTCTCAATGACTAGTTGCGACCAGTATTGTAATGTGTGCTGCTAGCCTCACACTTCTCCCCAGGGGACGGGGCAGTGGTGCTGAGCACTGTGCTTGGGCACATGAAAATAGAGGGAATCATGAGAACCAGCTGGTCACATAACTTGGTCCCTTGCATTTTCTGTGCAAGGAATTTGATACAAGGAGCTACTCCCAAGAGTTCTAGGTAAGGAAATGAACATCTTAAAAATTTTTTTTTGTACTGGGAATTGAACGCAGGGTCACTTAACCACTGAGCTATATCCCCAGCACTTTCTATTTTATTTATTTTGTTTTGCTTTTTGGTACTGGGAATTGAACCCAGCAGGGCTAAACCACAGAGTCACATCCCCAGCCCATTTTTATATTTTATTTAGAGACAGGGTCTCACTAAGTTGCTAAGACTGGCTTTGAACTTGTGATCCTCCTGCCTCAGCCTCCTGAGTCTCTGGGATTGTCGGCATGTGCCACCACGCCTGGCCAGAACTGGATATTTTAAATGTTTAGCAAAACTCTTTTTAAGGTTAAGACTGTATATTGATTCCAAAAATTAAAAATTAAAAAATATAAAAAACAGCTTGCTAGGGAAAAGCATTTTTCATTATTGTCTAAGTAAAGCTATAACAAAAGTAATTTTATTCTACTAATGAAAATTATTTATAAAGGTAATTTCATGGAAAGATTTTAGTGGATTAAGAAGAAAATGAAGGGGTTGGGGTTGTGGCTCAGTGGTAGAGTGCTCACCTAGCATGTGCGAGGCACTGGGTTCCACTCTCAGCACCACATAAAAAATAAATAAATAAAATAAAGGTATTGTGTCCAACTACAACTAAAATATAAATATATTTTAAAAAGTTGTATGTACACTTTTGCTTAATTGTGTATGCACATGTTTTTAAAAACTGAGCAAGAAATAAACAGCAAAAAAAGCGCAAGGCTTTATGATCTTTAGGAGGAAGTACTATAGTGTTCAAGAGCTTACAGTTCTTCTATAGTTAAACCACTAAACCTTTTTCTTTTCATTTTTCAGACATTAGTAAATTTACTTGGTGCCCGGGACACTAATGTGCTACTGGGTGCCCTTCTGGCCCTGGCGAGCTTAGCAGAAAGGTAAGTATATTCTAATATCCTTCCCAGTCCTCCTGTTGTAGCAAGTTAGGTGACAGTGATATAGAAGGGATCAGTTGCTTTGTCACCTGCTTCATTACAATTTGTGAAAAATAATCATGAAACATTTATATGTT
Source organism: Glaucomys volans (assembly GCA_020662805.1). Classification (NCBI taxonomy): domain Eukaryota; kingdom Metazoa; phylum Chordata; class Mammalia; order Rodentia; family Sciuridae; genus Glaucomys; species Glaucomys volans. Next base: position 316,005 of record JAJEJO010000864.1, read on the forward strand.
GAAGAGGATGGAAAGCAGCATTTTAAAATTTCAGTTGAAAAGACAAATCACTTTTTAAATCTTTCCATTTCATCCTGACCTACCTGCCATGTCTTTTCATTCAACCCTCAATAACTTTACTCTCAGAATTACCATATTTCTTTACCAGTTGAATCTCCTGATGTTCTTTCTTTATTCTTACCTGTGTATTGATTCATTTTTTAACATACAGCTCATTTTGAAACATTCTCAACCTTAATTTTTTTCAAGAATACCTGTCCTCCTATTGATGTCATTGTTTTAAATAAAAGAGCTTTAAATATACTTTTAGGCTAGTAAGTAGATCATTGGCTCTTTTTGAAAAACATATGAATTCTTCTTTTTCTCTACTCTAAGGTAATATGAGAGGTAGGCTATTAAATCAGTGGATGTAGTAAAACTTGTTTTAAATAGTTACTAATATTTTTAAATTTGTAGTCCAGAATGTAGGGAGAAGATAAGTGAACTCAATGTTGTTGAAAACCTATTGATGATCTTACATGAATATGACTTGCTTTCCAAAAGGTAGGGTTGCTAATCGTTGGAAAAATTGATCTTTTATATTTGATGCAAATGTTTGTGATTATTATGTTATAATAGGTACATTTTAACCGAATATTTGGAGACAGCTTGGCTGTTGCTTTCTGTTTATACAAAAGAAACTAGGGCAAAGAGTTAGGTTGATTTATCTTTAATCTTGTATTACTTCTAGATCTGGGCATAGAATACAATTGCATAGTTTTATGATTGTATGTTTAATACTCTAGTTTCTTATATTTATTAACATACTTTTTTAAGGAAAAGAAATTCTAAGATGTCTCTACTTTTAGTAATTTTAGATTGTGTATGGAATAAATGTTTAGATTGCTAAAATCCATTTTGCTTAAGGCAAATAAAGGCAATTGAGATGCCAACTGACTTGTTTTGGGATCACTTATTGTAACTCAGTCTTGAATAAAAGGGATTTATTTTCATCTGAGCTGCATTTTGCTCTAAAGGATTTCTCTATCCAGGTAGCAGTTAAGTCTGTGATTAAACAGAGTTGCAATCTACATAATTTGATATTTAGTTGAATAAATCATAATTTTCTAAAGAATGAAGGTAGATAACAGAAATCCCAGGTAAAGAAGCCCTGACACTTAACTCATAGTATTTTGTTTATTTCTTCTTCAAAGCTGATTTAATATTTCATTTTACAAAAGCATAAATATAGATGAGTCTATATGGCTTCAGAGTTGGACATCCTAACTTTCTCACCCAGCAAAAAAAGGTGCTAGACTCTGTTTTGGGTGTTGGAAAACCAAAGATAAATAAGATACACATGCATAGCAGAGGGGAGAGGAGGGGGCTGACAGACAAATCACAAATTTTATTGCAGCTAGATGCACCGGGTACTCTGGGGTGCTAGAACAGAGACGTCCCAGTGAGACTGAGGGTCCATGCCAGGTTGTCTGGAGGAAATAGGAGATATCTAGGCAGAGGGAGAGAGCAAATGAAAATAGCACGTGCTCCAACATGGAGACATGAAATTGGGCTCACGAGCTGGAGCAAAGGAAGGAAAGTGCCAGAAAATTTGAACAAATAGTTAATAATAAGTAAAAAATGCAACTGGTTTTTGATCAGAGCTTTCCATATGCCTGGCTGTGCTCTGGACAATTTTGTGTGTCAGCTCATTTGATCCACACAATAATCCTATTACTTTCCATATTTCATAGATGAGGCAACATGACATGTTTATTCAGGTCATGATGAATAAAGATGTGGATCTTAGCATGAACATCATAGGGACTCCCAGAAAGATTTTAAGTGTGATCACATTAATTTTTTGAAAGGTAACTCTGACAGCCGTGTATGTGGAGTGTAGAATATAGCATATTGAGAGTTGCTTATAACAAGGAGAGAATGTTTGGTGTAGAAAGTTTGAGAAGGTAAAGAATACTGTTTACCAAAGAACATGTGTTCTTAATATCATAGAAAAGTTTGGGTGAGAGAAGAGCCATGGAAAATGGTTCAGGGGAAAGGAATTAGAGCATAATGGAAGGAGAATATTGGAGAGGCAGATGATAAGAGACCCTTATGTCTTGAGCATTGTCAAGGATCCCAAGGATGGGAGGAGCAGTAGAATTAGCTAGTTGTATGACTTTCAGGAGAATGAATCCCACAATAGCCCAAGAAATAGGGGACACCAAAAGCTTCTGATTGGCAGTGGCCAGGTGTAGAAGGAGAAAGGTGTGTCTTGGGTGACTCAGTCAACTGGCTTGGAAAATTGAAGATTGTGGTGTCGTGAGTCCAGATCAAAAATAGAAGAGGAAGAAGAGATTTGGGGAGGATGATGACTTTGACATTAGACGTGGTGCAGACATAGTGTGGTACTTGTGGAACACTTCTGTGGCTGAAACTTCTGGGCCATACCAGCAACGCCTGGGCTAGACCATGATGTCAGGGTATGGGGAGTGTTTCTAATCCTGGGAGTGAATGATGTCATCCAGGGACAGTGTGTAGAATGTGGGATTGCAGGACTATGGATAATTCCATGAACATCTGTCATTATAATATTTTATGACTCTGCTGAACCTTATATCTTTACTATCATTTTTATTTTATTCTTCAGATAATCACAGAGGACTTTGTACCTAACTTATCTGCACTGTTGAGCTTTTGGCATTTTGGCATTTCCTTTGAATGTCTTATTTTTATAACCATATAGTGAGTTTCTAAAGACTAGAATTAAGGATATATATATATATATATATATATATATATATATATATATATATATATTTTTTTTTTTCTGTGTGTGGGTTTTAACCCAGGGGGTTCTTTACTACTAAGCTATATCCCCAGCCCTTTTTACTTTTTATTTTGAGACATAGTCTTGCTAAGTTGCTTAAGGGCCTACTAAGTTGCTAAGGCTGGCCTCAGACTTGATATTCTCCTGTTTTAGCTTCCTGGGTTGCTGGGAAAGAATAAGGCTTTTTCTATTTCATCTACCTTTAGCACAATATAGGTCACATTGTTTATACTCAGTACCCACTTCTGGCAAAGATGGTAGCCAGACCAATGAGGATAATTGTATCTCCTTAGAAGAGTGGTCAGCAACTCTGACCGCAGGCTGCTTGCTTTTGTGAATAAAGATTTATTGTCCCACAGGCATGCCCATTCACTTTTATGTATTGTCTGTGGTTGCCTTCATAGCTGAGTAGTTGTGACAGACATTGCATGGCTAGAAAAGCTGAAAATACTTGGCTTTGGTCTGGCCAAAATTGGTGTTGAGTTGTGACTTAGCAAATGTAAGAGTGTGTGTTGGCACATGCCTGTAATCCCGGCAGCTAAGGAAGCTGAGGCAGGAGAATCACAAGTTCAAAGCTAGCCTCAGCAAATGAGACCCAAGCATTTAGCAAGACCCTGTCTCTAAATTTAAAATAAAAAAAAAAGAACTGGGATGTGGCTTAGTGGTTAAGTGCCCCTGGGCCCTGGATTCAATCTCTGGTACCAAAAAAAAAAAAAAAAGTCACAGTATATTCTGGCTCTAGTCTCATGTAGTTTTTAACTCATGATGCTGTGATTCCTCTTTCCTCGTCCACTTTTCAGACTAACTGCAGAGTTACTGCGCCTTCTTTGTGCTGAACCCCAGGTGAAGGAGCAGGTGAAGCTCTATGAGGGGATACCTGTCCTCCTCAGTCTGCTCCACTCTGACCACCTGAAGCTGCTCTGGAGCGTTGTCTGGATTCTGGTCCAGGTCTGTGAAGACCCGGAGACCAGTGTGGAAATTCGCATCTGGGGAGGCATCAAGCAGCTCCTTCATATTTTACGAGGGTGAGCGTGGTCTTTGACTTCTTTTGTCCTAATGGTCGAAGGCTTGCAGACCTGAGCAGGAACTCACCTTGCTCCCTTCTGCTCTGGAGTTTCTTTGGTCATTCTTGTCTTCAGTCACTTACAGTTTTCACAAGCATGCCCTAAATCAGTGTGGGGGCACTCCCTTTTTCAGTTCCTTGGGAGCTCTGGTGTTATTTATATTTCCATCAGCAGCCTATGGTGTGCAACCAGAGGCATATCAGTCTGTAGATGTAGGTTGGATGGAAATCTAACAATCTAAGGAAAACATTTGTCTTGCCAACTTTTTCTTGAATCGGTATAAGCACTTTGTAGGGCCAACCAATATAGAAATTGCTAATATTTTATTAAAATGTTTATGTGTGCTTATATATAAATCATCTATCTTTTAAAGAGAAAGCAAAGCCAGTATCAAAGGAACTTATGCATAATTTAAATTATGCATAAGAAAAAATGGCATTGATCAAGATGTCAGTAATCAAATTACAGACTCTGGTCCAGTTGCTCTGCTTCTCTCTCTGCTCCTCCTCGTCATCGTGTAAGGTGGATATTATCATCCCAGGTTTGGGGTGTAGCTCAGCGGTAGAGAGCTTGTTTAGCATGTGTAAGGCCCTGGGCTCAATCCCCAGTACTACAGAAGAACAAAATAAATTAAAAAAAAAATTGTAGTGACATTCTAAGCCATGAGCATGGGGAAGGGTCGGTTTGCTAAAATAGTTTTCAGTTGAACTTCTCTTGATATATATGCACACACACACACACACACACACATATGTTGCAATGTAACTAATTTATGAATTAAATTTTTTGGTGTACTGAATAATAATGTACTTTAGTACCATCTGCTGGAATTTTATTAACTAATATCATTATAAAGTATAATTCAGCCCCATGGGTGCTGAATTAAAATGAAAAATAAATGTGTCTACTTGGAAGGGATCATGGTTAGGATTTGGAGCAAGTAAATAGAGCCCATTCTAACCAAAGCAGTGTGACTTGTTAATTTTAATATAACTAGATGTTGTCAGATCATTGTGTTAAGACTTTAGGCAAGTTGTTCCTTGAGGGATATTGCAGAGCTTTATGTTACCAACTTCCTTTTCTCTGAGGGAGCTTCCCAAAGCATAGAGACAGATTGCAGAAATGTGAACAGTAGCTTTGTTAATGATTTCTGTTATTATCAAAACAAAGGGAAAAAAAATCATAAACTATTGACGGTCTGCTTCCTTTCATGAATATCACATAAAACCTTTTTTTTTTTTTTTTTTTTTTTGCGGTGCTGGGGATTGAACCCAGGTCCTTGGACTTGCGAAGCAAGCACTCTAGCAACTGAGCTATATCCCTAGCTCACATAAAACCTTAATTACCTTAAAGTGTAATGATAAGTTCTAAATAATTATAATTGGCCAAAATAATAATAATTGCCAAAGAAGTTTTTGGTTTGGGTTCATAAGATGGTGATGGTTGATGTTCTTATTTATTATTGCTCATTCACACCTACTGTAGCAGCTGTGGGTTGTTCTTGGAGAGCAGCTATTTCCTTAATGATAAAATGAAATTCCATGGTAATTAAACAATGCTTCAAAGACAAAGCCTACTTTTTTCTTACATAGAGTTGAGTCTAATGCAAGGCACTATTTTCTTCATTTGCTCAAGTCATAACTATCTTTGATAGAAAAGGGTTCTCTCATATCCAAAGAGTCGTTTTCCAGCCTGTACTGATGATGCAGCGTTAGAAAACTCTTCCCTGGGAAGATGATGTATGTTCACTCTTATGCTACATTTAATGTGTCTTGGTGCTCTGGGAGAATTTATTACCCCAGCTGGATAAATAATTCCTTCCAGAGCTGCGCCTGCCCTTGGGCTGCCTGAGCTAGTAGGAGGGGAGGAGGCTGCCAGGTGGCAGGGGCCTGAGCGCGAACAGTCTTTGTTATCAGAGCCGTTTTCAGGAAACCCATTCATCCCTTTACCTGCAATCTTAGACTCAGAGGTGTGTTCTTGGTCAGGTGGAGTGATCCCTAATTTAAGTTCTAAGATAATTATGTTAGCAAATAAGATCACCAAGTGTGTCTGTCCCTTGACACAGCCCCACCTGCTTCCCCATGCCCACCGAAGGAAGGACACAAATGGACTCAGATAGCATGGGAAGGAGTCAAGGAGACTCCATCCACATTATCTGTGGGCACATGGAAGTCCAGATAGAGCTACTGTCATACGAAAATAAATAGATGAAAAAAATGCATTAATCATATAAAACAAATAGGATCAAAGCCGACAAAAGACAGGCAATCTGTTATGGAAGTCAGGGCACTAAGTAAATAGAAAAATAAAAGGTTTACCTTATCTAAGACAGTAAGTGGAACATGAATTTATGAAATGAGATTAAAGAAGAGATGATGCGACAGGGAAAGAGGGAAGGAATTATCGAGCTGGGAAAGAAAACGGGGGCTGAATATCAGCCACAGAACTGATAAAGTGCCAGAAAAAACTGGGAGTAGTAAAGGGAGGCCAAGCTTGAAAAAGGTACTTGTAATGCCAAGGAAAAAGACACGGGAATGAAAGCACTTAGAAAATGGTATGGCCTACAGAAGATGGGGTTCTAACGTGTGGGGTGATTGAGGTCCTTGAGGTAGAGAGTTAAACAGAGAAAAAAAATTCAAAGATATAATAGAAGAGAACTTTCCTAAAATAAAGAAGGATTGGAATTTCATTGAAAAAGAAAACTCAGAATAATTATGACCCAGTTGTAGTCAAGTGAATAGAATAGAGAGTCCAAGAGAGCCACGTGGAGCACGGGGAAAGAGAGTCTTTTTAGCAGGTAGTGTGGAGTCAGTTCAGTAGGGAGATGTGGGGGGAGGGAGTGGGGAGAAAGGAAAAAGGAAGGGGTGGAAAGGCAGGAAGTTAGTCAGCCTCACCTTACACTGTACACAAGAGTCAATTATCATAGATTGGAAAGTGAAGGAATGACATAAGACAGGAGAAAACTTAATGACCTGGGGGAGACTATATTTTTAAACAGGACAAGAAAAGGGCTGACCACGAAGGGAAATTGATCAATGGTCTGTGCATTTACATTTCTTTTTCAGAGATAGAAATTTTGTTTCTGATCGTTCCTCCATCGGGAGCCTGTCGAGTGCAAATGCCGCAGGCAGAATCCAGCAGCTTCATTTGTCTGAAGATTTGAGCCCCAGGGAAATACAAGAAAATACTTTCTCTCTTCAAGCAGGTATATATGGTATAGTCTCATCTTTTATTATTTGATACTGTATAAGTTGTTATGTTCCATTCCTGTTCCATGTTATAAATTAGTGTGATCGTGTTCATTGGACAGTTTATAAGTTCACAAACATATGAAGTTAAATCCACGAGGATGCCATAAACTTCTTGGTATGGATGTTGGATTTACAGATTAATGATAGAACAAACTTTCTTCTCCCTTCCACATTCTGAACTCACTGAGAAGAAAATACAGAGTTAAAGAAAGAGAATACTAGCTTCATTACTTGTAAAGTTGGATTAAAGAGTGCAGCTTAATCTGTGGTCAGAACCAAAACTTCCTGCAATTTTCTAGATCTTGAGGTGCCCTATCTAAGGGGAGACTCTACATTGCACACACCCATCTCACCAAGTGCAAGGGAGTGCTTCCTTCCATATCATGAGCTCTGAAAGACAGAGGAAGATGATGCCCTGTATGAAAAGCAGGAGCAGCGGTGCACGGACACCTTGGAGAATCAGGTGTCTCTGCCCTGCACAGGGGCACCTGGCCTTTGGGACAAGTGGGCTTCAAGTCAGTGCTGCTGGCCAAGCTGGTGTGCTATGGCAGCTCATAGGGAGGGAGCAGTGAGGCACCATGTGTTTCAGCAAGAGGTTGGAGAGAGGCTAAGAGCACATGTGACAGAGGGCCGAGGAGGGTGATGGGGCAGGAGCCCCAAGACTTTCTTTGTGTCCTGCAATTTCCTTCTAGAGAATGGAGATGTTTCCCTATAGGGATATGAAGACCACGAAGTAGGAGCCCACCTTCCACTTGCCATTTCTGCTTAATCTAAAAGGCCTGCCTTAATACAAGGGCTCCTGTGTGTGTGTGTTGGGGGGGTTCCCATTTGAAGGTTCCTCTGAAAGTCTAATCCAGCTGAATCTCATAGTTCCTGGAATTTCTAGAAGTCTTTCAAGAGTGGGTGAGATCAGTGGTGATAGAAGTCAGAAGAGTGGTTATCTACATATGGATCATAGGAGGGTCAACCTCTAGGAAGGAGCATGGGGGAGATTTGGGGGGCTAGAAATAGCCTGTGCATTCATCCAGGTGGTCCAAGTTATATAGATATGTCATATCTCATCAAGCCACACACTTACTTTACAGAGCTTATTTTATGCTGAAATATACAAGGAAAAAGTAAATAAAAATTAAAAGCAAGCAATTAAAAGTAGAGTCTGAGTCTTCACCTGCTTTGATGACCTTGTGGCCTCCGGGCTTCAGTTTAGCGCATGCAAAATGGGGAGTATTTTGAGAATCATATGATGGTATAGGCAAGGTCTTTAACACAGCGCCAGAGCAATGCCAAGGCTCAGGACAATGGCATTATCAACGGAGTCCAGGAGACCTCTGGGAGGACAAGTATCTCAGTGCAGGATGCCACCAGCACGGCCACAGAGGCTGCAGGGAGGTGGGAAAGGCACTGCTCAGCACGTGGGGTTTCACATTGGACTGAGGGGAGCCAGACTCCTGGCCCCATCCATTTGCTGGGTGTGCATTCTAGTCTACTAACCTCTCTGAACCAGTTTTCCCATCCATAAAACTGGTGATCATTGTACATATCCAGAGTATAAGGATCAGTTTGAACAATCTACTTAAAGCATTCATTCATTCGTCATCCACCATGCATGTTTTTATGGAGTACCTGTTAAGGAGCTGGGTACATGTTGAGTGCTAGGATCATAATAAAGGAGACAGATGCAACCCTGCCTTCTTGTATATAGTAGGTGTTCAGTAAAAGGCTGCCGTGGAATGTATGTGCACATGAATAACAGGTGGGGAGAATTAGAAGCCCTTGGGTAGACTTCCTTCTTCCAGAGCTGTGCCAGAAGGAGAATTAGTGTTTCTTGAAGAGTGACATGGCTCACAGAGCCCCTGCCAGGTCAGGGTACTGATGACTCTGAGTTCATGGCGATGATGTGCAGTGTGGTCTGCTTGCTCTCATTCCAGCCTGCTGTGCCGCCCTCACTGAGCTGGCGCTCAATGACACCAATGCCCACCAGGTGGTCCAGGTGAGAACACTGCTTCCCAAGTGTCACCCATGTCACATCAGGCCACCTTCTGCTGCTGCTCGCACCCTGGAACATAGTTTTCGGACCCTATTATGTGGTTTTGAGTGCTTTAACATTTCTTATTTGCCATGTAGAATTCCATTTTGCATTTCTGTTCTTCCTCCTTTAACTCAGTTGAAAGGACCGCCACATGTGAGTTGATGTTGTTTCTTCCTATGTTAGGTGCTGTCCTTTTCATTTCTCCCTGTTTTCTTCCTTCCTTCCTTCCTTCCTTCCTTCCCTCCCTCCCTCCCTCCCTCCCTCCCTCCCTCCTTCCTTCCTTCCTTCCTTCCTTCCTTCCTTCCTTCCCTCCCTCCCTCCCTCCCTCCCTCCCTCCCTCCTTCCTTCCTTCCTTCCTTCCTTCCTTCCTTCCTTCCTTTCTTTCTTTCTTTCTTTCTTTCTTTCTTTCTTTCTTTCTTTCTTTTTCTTTCTTTCCTTTCTTAATTTCTTTTTTTTAGTTATTTTGAATAACTCAAAAAGGACAGGATACTCTGAGTTAAAGACAACACCTCTTTTAAGTAAGAATGCATCAGGGTATTTAGTTAGAGGTGATTGACACACACCATACAATATTTATTGTCAATAAACTGATTTCACAAAGCATAATACATTAATGAATCCATTATATATACAGTTATATGTGTGTGGGTGTCAATTAGTCAATAAGCATATATATATATATATATAAATACACTCACCTATGTGTTCAGCCTTGATGTGGTTTCTGTTTTGAAGGTCACCTTCTGCTCGTTGAATTTTATAGAAGAAACATTTTAGGGATGCGGAGAGGTCGATACCAACATATCCAACTTCAGCTTCAAAATATAAAAAGTCACTCAGGGGTCAGATTAAAGTTCCCAAGGGAAGTTCAGTGAATCCAGGGAAGTTGGCGGAACAGGGAGTTTGGAGTTGGCCGGGTTGGGGTTCGGTTCCTGGCATCAGTACTTGCTGGCTTGGCTCTTGGAAAAATTGACTTCACTTAAGTTTTAGTTTTCTCGTGTATAACAGGACATTATAGAGGAACTTACAGAATAGCTATGAAGATTAGTGAGGCAGGTGAAGCTCTCCATGGTCATAAATGCCCATACTGAGTACAGATCACTAAATTGTGTATTTAGTAGATGACAGAAAAGTAGCAATAGGTGAATACTTTTTGTTCATTTCTCCACATGTGTTCGTATTAGACTAAATCTAGAAAGATCAACTGTATTTTCACAGATGTTTTGTTTCTTGTTTCTTTGACTTTCTTTTCTTTTAAATTTTTTTCATCTATACATATTCTTTTCTTATCAAAACCATCAAGGGAGAAATCATAGTTCACAACTAGGTATTTAAAATTCAGGGTGTTAAGATGGTTGGATTCCCTTATTCTGTCCCTTTTAAACCTCCATTCTTTATTTTAAAATATGTAAATCATTTGAAATTTATATGTTTTATAGCTCATAATCTTGACCCTCAATAGACAGTTAAACATTTAATATTGTAGTCTTTTGTGTTTAAAAGTGCAGTATTACATTGACATTTTTTTAGTATTGTCCTCTGATATTTACTGGAAATTCTGAAATTACACTACCATTTCTTTTTTAATGAAGTTTTGTCATTTCTTTAAGAGACATTGCTTCTTTCAGCTTTGCATCTCCATGTCATTGCCGGTGATCACTGATAACATGGCCCTTTTATTCTTGCAGGAAAATGGTGTTTATACAATAGCAAAATTAATTTTACCAAATAAGCAAAAGAATGCAGCAAAATCTAATCTGTTACAGGTAAGAAACATATCTATTGTTTTTAACTCATTATTGAGTCTGGGGAAACTTTAATGAAATAATCTATGATTTTTAGGGCTTTTAAAGTTAGTGCTAGCCCCTGAACTGTGAGGAAAAATATCTGGTGACAGAGTCTGGCATGGAAACCAATAATATCAGAGCAATGTAAAAGGCTTAGCGGTGGTTTCTCTGTGTGGGAGAACTAGAAGATTTATTTAAGTGTTTCTTTGCTAATGAGTTAGTTCTATTTTTAAAAAATCCATTGCTTATGTATCAGAATGTAGCAACAGAGGAAAATTATTTGTCCACTTTAAACATGGACCTCAGTCACTAACATTTCACCTTTAAGAAGGAAAGTCTGTAAAAGGGATTGTGATGGATGAGAAGGGCTCACCAAGTGGATAAGAAATACATCCTGGGTGGGGCTTCAATGGCATCTGCTACTGCATGGAAGGGCATTGCATGCAGAGGGAACAGCATGAGCAAAGCAGGGGTAGCCCTAGAACTTAGATGGTACCTGGGGAAGTGTGGGCTGCTGGGGGGCAGAATGCTCCAGGAGTCAAGGACTCAATGGTGAGAAGGGGCACATTTTTGCAGGGTCTTATGTGCTTTTCTGAAGAGTGGGCATCTGGAGGCAGTGTCCCTGAATGACAAAAATCAGATTTAAGTTTAGCCTTTGCAGTAGTGATAGCTCATGTTTTTTTCTAGTCATTTAAAAAAGGAAGGTCAGGCATGGTGGCCTATGCTTGTAATACCAGCAACTCAGGAGGTCGATGCAGGAGAATTACAAGTTCAAGGCCAGCCTCAGCAACTTAGGCCCTAATCAACTTAATGAGACCTTGTTCCAAAGTAAAAATAAAAAAGGCTGGTAATATAGCTTAGTGGAAAAATGCCCTGGGTCTGATCCCTATTATCCCTATTATGATAAAATAAATAAGTAAATAAATAAATAAAACAAAAAAGGAAGTAAAAACAACTGTAATGATATGTGTTTGAGGAGATATGTTTAACCGATTTAAACATCAGCAATATATACATGCCTTGCCGTGTCACATGGTACCCCACTGACATATACAATTTTCATGGTTATATGTGTCAGTTAAAAAATAAAAATATTTTAAAAAAAACAAAAATTCCCAGCCATCTTATCTAGAACGATGACCCAGTCAGCAGAGACCCTGGTGGGGTCTGTGTTGGCAAGGAGGGGTTTTTTGGAGAGCTGCCAGCGAGAACTCACAGATGTAGGGACTTGATTTCTTCAACTACAGATGTATGACACTGTCCTGAAAATACACACAATCAAATCCATTCTGCAGGTACAGTTTGTTAAACCAGAAGAGGGTTTTTGGAAATTCCAGTTTTGGGGTTGGTTTCCAGGAGCACGTGTTTCTCAACTCTCTTACATCCCTACAACCCTCTGCCTGGGCCCTTCATGCCATTTTGCTGGCCTCTCTGGGCAGTTTCATTTGTGCCCCTGTCTATGCAGATCTCTAATTTTATGAAGCCACCCCAGGCCCCATTCGGCAGCCCCAGTCACTCCAGCAGTGGCCTGTCCCGCAGGTGCACCGCAGGCTGGGGGCTCTCTCTTTTTTTTCTCAGCACTGCAAAAAGTCCCATGTTTATTTTTCTTAGTTTAAACCCTCGCAGGCCTTTTCTGAGTGTTCCAGGGAGTTGCTGCTGATTGTTCTATTTGGGGAACGCTTAAGACTTTTTACTCAAGAGACCAATTTGTCAAGTCTGAGTCCAGTGTGCCTGCAGCTATTTTTATATGTCATCATTTCTAGTGTTTATTTTCTCACAGAAACCATATAAATATTGAGGCATTCATCGCAGGCTAGAAACAAAATAAACCTGGCGCTCCTGGAAATCTCTGGATGTTTGGTTTTCTCAGCGTAGGAGCTGTATTTCTTGTCTCTGTGATCTTTTCGTACTTTCTAGAAAGGAAATAATGGCAAGTACTGAGTAAAACAAGACCAGGATCCCTAGCGTGGTGCAACGTCAACACTCTTTAAACAGGAGAAGGGCCCCAGGTGTGGGTGGTTTGTTTTCAGTCACAAGCCTGGGCCCTCACTTGGTCACCTCTGACAGGTCCCCTTCTGCATAATTCTGTCCTAGGAATGTTTTGATTTGTCCTAAGGCCCTTTAAGAATCACATTCCCTTTTTTCCCCCCAGTGTTATGCTTTCAGAGCCTTGAGGTTTCTCTTCAGTATGGAAAGAAACAGACCACTCTTTAAAAGGTATGAGCTGGGAGACCTGTAAGCCATCGGCAGGTTTAAGAGACTGTTAAACAGGAGCGCTTTCACACGCCTGATTCCAGGCAGGAGTGAGAAGAGAGCGGACCTGTGCACCAGCCATGTGTCTTCAGAGTTCTTAGACTCTACAGACCCACCTGAGCTGCTCTAGGGAGATCTCCATGCTGACCATTCGTCACAGGGGGGCTGAAACACTGCACTGCCACATCATCGCCTCGCCTCTTAATCACGTGTGACTATCATGGTCTTAGGCTTTTTAATATTAAAGATATTAACATCTTAAACAGATGGCATAAAGAACATGTACTTGATCTTCTCCTTTCAGAAATTCCCAAGTTAGTCTGATAATTTCCCCACCATCAACAGAAGATCCAAGCATTTGTCTAAATATCCTCCATCTGGTAGGAGCCCATTTGGAGGGGAGGGGGCTGGATGTCCAGGGCCCAGGAGGCTGTGCTGGTGTGAGGGAAAGCCCCTGTCTTAGGAGGCACACACGGGTTACCTACATGCATGGTGTACGTACCATTTAATTGGATGAATTAGCCCAAATCAGGGACCCACGTTCTCACTAGAATTTTGTTGATAAGGAAAAACATGAGTTAATGTAGTTCAGAAATCATGGAGCATTTTATGTTGCTACTCTATATCCCTATGATATTTTGAATTGAGAGGAAAAGGAAGTAAAATTAGTTATTCATTATAACCTTTCCAACCAATTGGATGGTTCCAATTATAAACCATCCCTTTTAGTGAACTTAAAAACATTTTAAGAAGCCCTTGAAACCAGTGCTTTGGAAACCACGTATAACTCCCTTCATGTGCTTTGTTTACTGGTTATTTTTATTTTCATAAAACTTAAAATAATTGAACTAGCGTTTACCTCCTAGAGTTAGTATGAGGGCTGAGTCAAATGGCATTTCTGAAAGTGCTCAGCACTCAATCATCACCCAGGAAATATATATGTTCGATATCCACACTCCCCCAAATATTTCAGAAACAGGTGTTTGTAATATCTGTATCATGTTCGTTTTTTTTTTAAATTTTGGTATAATCTCCCCCTTAACAAAATTCTTAGTGTGCAGTGCTGTACGGTTAACTATAAGCACGATGTTGTACAGCAGATCTTGAAATCTTTCCTCTTCTGTGTTTCCTCCTAATCTTTGAAGAATCCAGTTTATAGCGTGATTTTGCAAGGTAAGTTGGAGAGTGTTATTCCCCCGACTTTGTTGACTGGCCTAAGGAAGTCACATGTGTTTCCCATGGTTCATCTGTGAATGAGCACATCCAAAAAGGAAGGGCCGACCAACCGTTCCCCTGTGTGTTTTTCTCTGTAGACTTTTCCCCACCGACTTGTTTGAGATGTTCATTGACATAGGACATTATGTTCGTGACATCAGTGCTTACGAGGAATTGGTATCCAAGTTGAACTTGTTAGTGGTAAGTCCTGACTTTTAAATATTTTGGCAAACTGCTGTGTGGTCAGGATAGATTTCATCACAGCAATCCATTTCCTTTTTATTTTTCTGTTTAGGAGGATGAATTGAAGCAAGTAGCTGAAAATATTGAGAGCATTAATCAGAACAAAGCTCCTTCGAAATACATAGGCAACTATGCGATTTTGGATCATCTTGGAAGTGGAGCTTTTGGCTGTGTGTACAAGGTGACTTTGCCCTTGGGGAAGAGCATTTCTGGTATTCCTGATCAAACCAGACGTTACACTTGCACCTCATGCCCTACTTAGTTGGAGTCCTTGTCACTGAAAGACAGTGAAAAAAGACATAGAAAATTAGGATGATTATTTTTCTTAACAGGAAGAGATAGCTGTACTGACATCTTAGCTCTCAGCTCTAGTAATTGGCCACTGACTCTTTAAAAGACTTCATTAACCTTATAAAGAATTGTCAAAATAGCTTGTCCCAGTACATGACACATTCTCTAAATTCACACCATTGCTTCTGTATTTATACAGTAAAATTCTACTGAATGTTGAGACTGACCCAGAATATACCAATTTTGGGGGCCAAGCTTAGTGTAAATACATCTAGAGTTTTAAACACTCTATTACTTATTTAGATGACTTGAATAACCATGTGACTCTGTTAATCTATCCCTTTCTTACCTTTTTTTTCCTCCTTGCATATTTTATATTGGTACACTATGATTGTACATAGTGGTATGATATAACAATATAACTTGGCCAATATCATTCCCCAGTATTCCCCCACCCCATCCCTTTCCTTCCTGGTCTCCCTTCAACTTTCATGAGGCCCCTCCCCTTTTCGTTTTTCATCTCCACCTTCCACATGGAGAGGAAACATGTGACCCTTAATTTTCTCAAGTTTGGCTTATTTTGCTAAACTTAATGCTCTCAAGTTCCATTCATTTTCCTGAAAGTGACATAATTTATTCTTTATGGCTGAATAAAACTCCATTGTGTATGTGTACCACGTTTTCTTATCCATTCATCTGTTGATGGACACCTAGGCTGGTTCCCTAGGTTGGCTGTTGTGAATCATGCTGCTGTAAACATGTGGATGCATGTATCATTGTAGTGTGATGCCTTTAATTCTTCTGAATAAATGCCAAGGAGTGGTACAACTGGGTCTTATGGTGGTTCTGTGCCTAGTCCTTTGAGGAACCTACTTACTGATTTCCGTAATGGTTGTACTAATTTACAGTCCTACCAACAGTGTAAAAGTGTTCCTTTTCTTCCACATCCTCTCCAGCATTTATTATGCTTCTTTTTCTGGATTTTTTTTTTTTTTCCATCAGGGATTGAACCCAGGGGTGCTTACCCACTGAGCCACATCCCCAGCCCTTTTTTAAAAAAATATTTTTAGTTGTAGACAGACACAATGCCTTTCTTTTATTATTTTATTTATTTTTATATGGTGCTGAAGATCGAACCCAGTGTCTCACACGTACTAGGCAAGTGCTCTCCCACTGAGCCACAACCCCAGTCTTTGCTTGTATTCTTGACTGGAGTGAGATGCTTTTCTTATCTTTTCAACTCTCACTCCATTTTCCCCCCCCTCTTATTTTAGGTTAGAAAACGTAGTGGTCAAAATCTTTTAGCAATGAAAGAGGTCAACTTACATAACCCAGCGTTTGGAAAGGATAAAAAAGATCGAGACAGCAGTGTAAAGAATATTGTTTCTGAATTAACGATAATTAAAGAGCAGGTAAATGTTTTTCTTGTTTCTGAAGATGTTTTCCTTAAAAAAGTACCATTGGAATAGAGTTCTTGGTTTGTTCTCATCTGTGCTGTTTTTAACTGGTTCTGTGGTGTAATGGACACTGAAGCAGCGATGTTGTCACCAGGCTTTCTCCTAAGGCTGCTTGACACCCAGCCGTAGAAACACTGTCTGGAGTTTACACTAGGATGCAAATCAACTGGGTCTCTTGCTCAGAGTCTGTCACATGGGAGAGAAATCCTCTCTCTGTTGTCAGCATAACCATTCCTGCTCATTCAATTGTAGATATTCGGTGACCTAGTTGCACACATAGGAATAAGACCAAGAGTTTCCTGTCAAGTTTTTGTCAAGTCAAACCATTTTGCTTATTCAATCTACAGTGTGAATTTTTAGGATGGGTTATTTGTTTATTTATTGGCATGACTAGAATAATCTGATGTAATTTAATGGCTCAGTTAACTATCATCATGGAAGTTTGGGAAGAAAGAATATACCTGTCAGAAGAGAAATGGGATTTCTTTATGGGATGCAAGAACCTGTGGGTTTCTTTTTCACCCTCCTTATTTGCACACTCGTTACAGACACTGCGTTTGTAACTTCTGTGGAGAGTTCCCAGCTTCTCCACTCTTTGTTCTGTTTCATTTGTGTAGTATCTGCTCTGGAACATAAAGAATACCATAAATATGGTCTTTATTCATTGAAATCTGCATTTTACATCAAGTTGTAAATTATAGTAAATTTTATCATTAAATTTTATCAATAGCATATTTTATGGTTGACTCGTATGTGGTAATAGATTAGATTTAAAGAATTACAGTTTTTCTCAGATTTAGGATAATCTCGCCTTCCATGGTGTGTTATTTTACTGTAGCATGAGGCTAGAACATGGCTTTTGACCTAAGCAGATATACTATCTTCATGTGGATCCAAATCGAGATAGAGTCCTTTTCAGCGAGCTAGGTCCAGAGTATAGTTCTGGTGGTGTACCTGGTCCCATATTGTTTCAAAGCTGCTGGTTGCTTGCTAGCTAATAAGGTAGATGATTTATTTTAGCACATTTTCTAAGACAAGAAATGGGAGGGACTGTATAACAGGCATCTGCTTGGACTTCGAGGTCTCTTAAAATAGTACAGTAGCCCTCGTACTAGAGGATTAAACCAGTAGAAAGGGTAACAGTCTTGAGCCCTTAAAGGAGGAAACAATGGCAGAAAGAAGCAGCAGAAATGGGACTGAAATAGGAAAGTGTATTTGTTAAGATGAAGACTAACCTGCAGTAACATAGAGGCTCCAAAATACAGGGTTAAGAAGAGGCCTCACAATACAACGAGTTATTTCTCTTTCATGTGACAGCCCCAAAGCGAGTGGACTATGTTGGTAGTGTTCTCTGCTTCATGCAGTCACCTGGGGACTCTGCATCCTCTGGGGAATGGTCTTCACTTGTGTGGTTGAAGCTGCCATAGGGTACCCACATCCAAGGTGGGGAAGAGGAGCTCAGACACAGGGCACAGGTTTCCTTGCCCTCACAGGTGAGAACTGAGTAATACACCGACTAGAGGCTGCAGGAGAGGCTGAGAGGCACAGTTGACTGGGAAGCCATGTCCAGCTGCAGCTCCATTGCAGTGGAATGAGGCAGCAGGTTGATGGTGGACAGTTACAGTCTCCCCCTCAAAAGGGCATGCGGGAAGAACAGAAAGAGGTGCAAACCATTCCCATGTAATGGAAACTCTTCTGAGAGAAGACAACTTTCTATTTATCTGGAAACAAATTTCATATAAAAAAAAAACTGCACAACTTTTAGTATTCTCATAGAAAATGGTCTTTCATTTAATTGTTCAAAAGTAGAATTTCCATTCACATTCTTCAACCAACTCACATCAAAGAGAAATTGCATAGGGCACTTTGTAGAAATGGTAAGATGTATTTATTCAATACAAGCTCAATAGTGGTCCAACAATTGCAATGGAGGAGAAAGACTGAGGCCAACTCTGACTTTAACAAGGACAGTTGGAGATTATAGCCAATGGGCAGTTGAGGGGGTCAGTGGATGGAAAATGACTAAAAGGAACTTGTTGTATAAGGGTGTCCAGGGAATTGGGTACTTGTTTGAATATCAAGGGTGGAGGGATTCTTGATAAACTGGCTTAGCAGGGTCCTTGCTAAAAATGAGCAGGCCAAGCCTAGTCAGGAAGAGAGTTCAAAGGAGCCTGACTCTAGTTTGGTTAAGGATTGAGATCTTGTAAACTATTATTATGATTTAAACTCATTTAACTTAGATTATTTCATACTCGTCATTGTAGAGAACACAGAAAGAAGTAGTTCAAGTAGACACAATCAATGTATATAAATATTTGGGTAGTGGATAAAGGTAAAGAGCAATATATATTTGTATTCAACATAAATTTCTTCAGTTTTCTCTTTTTTTGCAGTATGTGTGTGGTGTTGGCCCAGGGAATGCAAAATGAATTCTTAAGTTTCCTTCTAGTTTTACAATTCTTTATTTTAATTAAGTTAGCAATTCTCAATTTTGTTTGTAGAGCTATATAGGAGATTGCTATTATCAGGTTAGTTTTAAAAGCAACAAATTTTAAATCATGGAAATCTCAAATGGCATCTTTAAATGCTTAGTTTTATAAATAAATATACATATAGCAATTTCTTTGTGAAATCCAACTAAATCGTCTAAAGAAAAGTTTGTGTTTTAAAGTGGTATAATAAATGTTCATTATTTATTTTCTTATAGCTTTATCATCCCAATATTGTACGTTATTACAAAACATTTCTGGAAAGTAAGTATGAGTTTTTTTTTGGTATTTCTAGTTAAAGAAATGTCTTTGTTAATTACACATTTTTATATTGGGATGTCACAAAATAAATTCCCTCAACCATTTCCTTTACTTTATTGCCATTAAAATGACAGTGAATGACCTGGAGCATCACTTTCTTGCCTAATGTCACAGTGATATAATGCATGACCTGATTATAGCTATAAAATACTTAGATCCCTATAGGGAAAGGTACTACATTAACAAACCCAAACGATCATTACTGCTATTTTTATACCCAAAAAAAGCACTTAATAGGATTGGATGAAAAGAAAACTAAGGGATGATGATTATGTAAAATCAATAGCAGTTTGTGTATAAATCAGATGACATTTTCCACCCCCAAAATAAATGGGAGTGCAAACTTCTTTTGCATGAATTTCAAGTAAGTGCCACCAGGTGGCGTTGGAGCATCGGAGATACCATAGGCAGCCAGGTTCCCCAAGTAAGAGGGCACAAAGCCAAACTCCCTTACTTGTTTTTCTAAAAAAATAGGAATGCTGGCTGAAATAATATAAGTATTGATGAAACTTACTGATCTGTGACACATATCAGATTTCAAGATAAATCTCCACCTGAAGAAAGATTTAAAGACGTCCAAGGCCACAATTTTTTTAGGCTTCCTCACCACCTCTTTATCAGTGCTATTGTTATTTAAGAAAATAACAATGTCTTTTGTGTACTTTGGCATTTGTTATGAATATCACCACCTTCCTTCCCTTACACGACTTAGAAGAACTCAGTGCTGAAACCCTGCCTCCTCTTACCCATTAGTTCTGGTTTTTTTCTGGTACCTGAGATTGAACCCAGGGGTGCTCAAGCCCTGAGCCATATTTCCAGTCCTTTTAAATATTTTATTTAGCAACAGGGTCTCACTAAGTTGCTCGGCGCCTCATTAAATTGCTGAGATTGGCTTTGAATGCACCATCCTCCTGCCTCAGCCTCCTGAGCCACTGTACCTGGCACCGTTAGTTCTTGATATTGGAGTCACTGACCATAATTTAGTACATACTCTCTCAAAAAGAGATGAAGGTTGGCATCTGCTTTGTACCGAATCGACATAGCTTGTCTTATTATGAAAACAAAATGAAACTCTTTTACAAGCTGGCAGCTTCCAGAATGAATAAGAGATAACCTAAAGGATATAAAATATGTAGCAGATTAGGAAATTGCCATAATGTGAGATATGGGGTAAGCAAATGAAAAATAAAACCAAGAGGCAGGTTTAGTACATACAACAAATACTGTTTTTGAATTTTGAAAAATTTGAAACCATGAAAAATGTATGTAGAGGAGAATGAGTAAATATATTATGATTTATCCGTATTGTGCAATTCTGTGGCAACCAAGAGAAAGAATGGCATGTGTCTGTGAACACTGAAATAAAAGGCAGTTTAGTGGAGAAAAGTTTTAAGTTGCAGAACATGCATGTATGATTCCTTTTTTGTAAATATTGCATGCATACCTATTTAATATATAATCCCAAAGTTTCAGAAGACACATCTCACGCACCATTGCAGATCGTTTCATATTAGCTTTAAAAGAGGAAGTGGATGTTTCTTGACATTCAAAAGCAAAGGGACCAACACAATCAGTTAATGAGATTTCCAGTGTTCATAAGATAGAACCGGGAGAACTCCAGCTGTCTTTGCTCTTGAGGGACACAGTAGACTTTTCTACCACGAATGGCGTTCTCAGCTGTCACTGTAAGTCCATGGCATGATTCCAGCATAGATTTCTGTAAGGTGAGTCGATGAGACCACAAAATGATGCCATTTAAAGTGCAGCTTTCTGAATGTCTGGTTTGGGATGAGGGTGAATTTCAGACCATCGAGGAAAAGTAGATTCACATGTCCTTTGTCCTCTATTACTTGGGGTCATTTGCTTGTTCTTCCTGGTACCCTTCCAACCATTCCACATTCTGGCACACACAGAAAATGATAATATTTTCCAGGGTGAACTTACTCTAGAGGATTACCTGTAGCTGGAAGAGATTGTTGCTGGGCTCCATTTGCCCCAAGACCCCTGCACCTCCACCCAATTCAGGGCTGAGTAGAGCCTCATGTTAGCATAGCTCTAATTCTTTAGTGTTGTCCTCTGCACACCCATTGAGAAGCTCTGATTCTAATTTGTAAGTCTTTTTAAAGCTTCTATAGTGAATTCAAATTTTTATGAACATATTTTGTACTTTTGATATAGATGACAGGTTATATATCGTTATGGAACTTATAGAAGGAGCCCCACTTGGTGAGCATTTCAGTTCTTTAAAGGAAAAACAACACCATTTCACTGAAGAAAGACTATGGAAAATATTTATACAGGTATGCCTTTTATCTTCATTAATTTTTTCATAATCCAGTAAAGTTTCAAGCTGGTTTCTTAGAGACTTGCAGTAGTCACCATTGGTTATATGCATATTGGGGGAAATAAAATCTGTTTTTTATTCTTATTTCAAGTTATGCTTAGCTCTTCGGTACTTACACAAGGAGAAGAGGATTGTCCATAGAGATCTGACGCCAAATAACATTATGTTGGGGGATAAGGACAAAGTAACTGTTAGTAAGTATAAAAATCTTAAAATTTTTAACTAAAGAATTTCTGAGTGTTATTCTAGAGTAGAATATAATTCCAGAGTAGTAGAGTAGTGTCCAGTGGAGCTTTTGGCATGGATAGACATGTTTTCTATCTCTGCTGTCTGTTATGTGTCCATTAGGTACCTGTGTCTTTTGGGTAATTAGAATGTTGCTAGTGCAAATGAGGAAAGGAATTTTATTAATTTTAATTACATATCCACGTGTAAGTAGTAGCTACCATATTGGATAGCAACTAACCTAGTTCCAAATGGTTGAGTTCTATTTTACCCATATGAAAGAATGAAATAGTCTTAGGATGCTTGAGAATTTGACTCCCAAATCAATGGTTTCTAGTTTTTTTTCTTTCTTCACAACACTACTACATGAAAAAAAGCTTTTTTGAGCACCATGTGGTCACAGTGTGGTCAAATTGCTTTGAACCATTTCACCATAGTTTGTGTCTTGTGGGTAACAAATGTACATATTGAGTGCTGCCAAACAAAAAAAAAAAAAACCCCAACCATTTATATCCTTTAACAATTTTCCCCACATATTTTCAAAATCTGTAGCCACTGGGACTAATGTTGGATAAAGTTTTACAAATTAGAAGGTTTATTTTCACCTTCACATTTGTTAAATTCTGAATCGCAAAAAATGTTTTTAGCTTAGAAAAACATATGAACTTTCTTCTGCTTTCTTCACTTGTGTTACTATCATAGACAGCAAAGAGGGTGATACCTCTCTAAATCTATGGTCTCCAAATATTTTTTATCAGGACATCCCCTTCAGTTGAACAAAAAGGTCCAAGAATACATTGTCCACTCATGTTGGCTTATTCCTAAGTTCTTTACATATATTGCTGTACAAAGATTCTATAGTACATAACCATGTCTACATCAAATATAATGGAATGCATTTAAAAATAAAATTAGAAGTTTTAATAATTTTCCTGCCCTTCTCTCCTCCATGGATTACCTTAGAAACCCAGTTTGGAAGCCACTGCCCTTAATGTTTATTGAGGTGACAAACATGACGTCTAAAGCTGGCTCCCTTACTTTCAGAAGGAACTAATTACTCATGAAGGCCACTCAGGATATAGACATTTTCCTTAATCATGTCTTCATGAATAATGATTGATTGATCATCCAGATTTTTATAAGTAGAACATCCCGTATTAGTTAAAAATTTTTAAAAACTATGTTCAAAATAGGAACTATGGATAACCCTTCATGCAAAGTTACTTGGAATTATTTCCAAACCAGTGCATTGTGAAATAAACAAAAAGGCCAAATAATTGTGAGTCCTCATTTTGGACACACATCTGCTTAATCATCTGATATTAATTATAATTTTGTTTACTCTGAGTTTTTTTTTACTTTTTCTCTTTTTACTAATCTGATCGTTTTAAAGAATTATTACAATTTATTTTTATGAAAGTATTTCAATTTATAAGTTAATAAGGATTATTATAAATTGTATTTGAATTTCATAGCATGTGTGTGTGCGTGTGTGTCATAGAACAAATCTGTTTAATTCTCTTAAATGGCTGTTCAGGTGAAATTTTTTGAGTGATAGCAAACTATTTCACTTTCTTATTCAGATTAGCTATGATCATTTCCTTTGGTTACATTTAAATATACTATTTAATCTTTATTGCAGTAGCCTGATTTCTTTCTAAACTTATTTTAGTTTTTATATTTATATTAACTTTGGTAGTTTACAAATAGTAAAATAGTTCACAAAATAAAACAGCTTATAGATAAAGACAAATTTCTTGCCTCACCCCTTTGCATTTCTAGTTCTTTTCCTCAAAACAACAAAACAAAACAAAACAAAACAAAACAAAAACCCTCTAAAAGTTTGCAGTCTTTTTAGTTATTAATTTTTTTTTAGCTCTTCTCTTATGGTATTTGATTTCCTATTGTGACAGTTTAGGACCTAGTTTTCTTATTTCCTATTTTTCCCTCCTGCTAACATATCCTGACAATACCATTCGAGGGTAAGCTCATTTTCCATGATTACTCCCACTGTGTGATTATTGTGCAATGTTAGTTAACTTTCTCATAGAGTTTTCTCCTTTCCTTTGTGTTCATAATTGCCTTTTTTCTTGTTTGTGTTCCTAGTCTTTTATGTACCTATTGTTACTTCTTCCAATATCTTCCAAGAGGATTGCAAAGGCCCTCTCTGTACTATGTCCTCTAGTGCAAGCTCAGCAGTGACTTCCCTGACAGCCATTAATGTCCTGAAACCTCAGTTGCTCTTTCTCTGGTTGGAGTCTTTGTTTCTGTGTCTTTCTCTTTCCTTTTTAGCTCTTCTGTTTTTCTGAAATGTATCTTCTCGCACTTGCCTAAGGATGAGTGTGCTTTGAGAGCCATATTTTTTGGACATTTCATACCACAGACTATTTTTATGAGCCCTTCACACTTGACCCTCATTCTCAGATGAACATTATTATCTTTCCAGATTTTGAGATATTCCTTCAGTGTTGTCATATGCAGTTTTGCTGGAAGTCCAAAGCTATTCCACTTCCCATTTCATCTCCCTGGAAACTTTGAGGGTGCTCCCTTTTCCCATGGCTGTGGGTAAATCTTATTTTTCAGTGCATCTGGAACTAAGAGTGCTCTTCAATCTGGGAATGTAAAACTTCCATTGTGGGAACTTTTCCTGCTTTATTTCTTTACTACTTTTACCCTGCTTGCTGTTTCTGTTTCATTTTCTGAATCTCCTATTGTCCTTTGGTATAGTTTGTGCTAAATGACCTCCTTATTTTAAAAACAGTTTTCTCTTAGTTTATATCTCTTTATTTCTTTATTGAACTTTACAGTTATTTCTTCAACTTTATTTTTCATTCTACTGAGTACTTAATTTTTTAAATCACATTTTTACTTTCCAAAAATCTATTTTGTTCTTTGTCACATTTCCATAGAATTCTGCTTTCATTCTCTCAGCATAGTATATATATATATATATATAATATGTATGTATTATATATATACACATGCATATATATTTCTTTTTCTTTTTCTTGAGCCTCTGAGTTGTTTCTGTATTATCTGAGTCTACGTCTCTCTTTCATCTGTTGCTCAGGAGCTCTCTCTCTTGGTGGAGGCGCTCCTCAGCTCTCTGATGATCCTGGCTGGCCTTTAATAATCATATGGGCAGCATGAAAAGGCTGTTGTCAGGCCTGAGTTCCAGGTGAGGCATTCAGTGGTAGATTGCATCATAGCATGATGGAAATTTTCCTCTGGAGACCCCAAGTCATTATCTAAACTTCCAGACAATGGTCCTCCAGCATCTTGCCCCTTAACAAGGAATGGACTTCTGACTGCTGTCTTTCTGGGAGCAGTGTGGACAAAGCAGGTTAGGGAACCATTTAGCTTGTTTGAAAAAGTAAATCTGGTTTCTGTTGGTAGCAGAGGGTACCTGATTTCTTGACTGTGTGGGTGTGGGAGGAACCCAGGGGACTTGATCTCAATTCCATAGCCTGGGCTCTTAGCTTTCCTCCTCCCTAGCGTCCCTGGGCTCCCTAGGGTGGATGAACTCGCGTTTTAGCATTCTTGTTCCCAGGCCCATAGACTTGCACTTCTGCTCTGCTGAATCTGTCACCCCGCCCCTCAACTACTTTCCATCTTCCAAAATTTCATTGCATTGTCTTATCCTCTGCTACCGTCAAGCTCATTCTCATTGTCCTCCTGTATATCAAGGCTTCAAAGAAAACCCCTTCCTTTATTTTAGCAAGGTTTTGAGAGTTTTAAGAGGTAAACACAGGGCTGGGGATATAGCTCAGTTGGTAGAGTACTTGCCTCAAAAGTACAAAGCCCTGGGTTCAATCCCCAGCACTGCAAAAAAAAAAAA
>JAJEJO010000864.1:341720-368229 GCA_020662805.1 Glaucomys volans
AAAAAAAAAAAAAAAAAAAAAAAAAAAAGAGGTAAACATATAAATGAATTCACCTTTTAACCCCAAATGGGCAGACTAGATACATTATGAATTGAACTTAATAAAATAAACCATTTTATATTGACTTTCCAACTTTAAAAATGTATGTATTTCTGTCTGCCCTCCAGTCATATGGGGCTCCCTACAAAAAGTTACTTTGTGTTTTAAACATAAGCAGACTTTTGTTTTTTTATATCTTGACCCTCAACTGCATTCTGTTCAATCTTATTCTTACTAATATTTTCAGACTTCTATTTAGGTGTTATTAAGTTAAAAATTATTTTCGATTTTCAAGGCTTTTTAGTGAGGCAGTATTGTCCTCCTTTCAAGTAAAGAAGCAGTGGTAAATACAGTCCGGTCCAATTTTCCCGTACTAAATCCATTGTACATTCATAGACTTGATGTGCTACCATTATTTTCAATGAGTATAAAATGCTTTTATGACTAAAAAAAATTCATAATACCTCTCTTTATTTAGAAATATTTTAAATGGAATCATGTTGAAATTTTGTTCAGTATTGATCACTATTGATAAAAATGTGGCTATTAGACTTTAATATTTAAGAGGGCTTGTGATTAAATTAAAATCTTAAAGCACTAATTTGAAACTAAGTGTACCAGGTTCCCATATTTTGGGAGGCTGAAGCATAGCTGCAATTCATAGAATACATGAAAGCAGGCTGACTGCCATGAGTGAGAGAGCTTGTCATCACCACCAGGGGGCAGCCTTGCCCTGTTTTGTTTTTCTCTCTTCTTGTGCTGGAAGGTTTATTTGATTCCAGAAAAGCAGCACAGAATTACCAAATGATGTTTGAACTGCATGGGACCAAGTACATTGAAAAAAAAAAAAAGACTTTAGGAAAATTAAAATTTTTCTTCTTCTTTTTCTCAATGTAGGTAAGTTAAGTGTTTTAAGATTGAGATTGGTTTGCAATTATTTATAGCGAGCATGCTGGCTAGTGTTTGCTGTTCTGAGAAAGCAGAGTGGAAAGTACTAACATATTTACTTTGCATGGTTTTGCTAACATTACCTACTTTTAATGTAAATATACTTCCACTTGAAAGACTCTCTTTTGTTTTTTTTTCTGTTTTTTTGCGGTGCTGGGGCTGGAACCAAGGGCCTCATGAGTGATAGGCAAGCGCTCTACCACTGAGCTACCCCCCCAGTCCAGAAAAGAATGAAATGACATGTGGTATGACACACACCCAGTTCTTGCTTCTGCATTTATTTGAAGCCTTTGAGGCCACACGAGGGAACAGACTCTGACTCAGCAGCACACTGGGAAAGCACAAAGCCTGCCCAAGTGTTGTCTCCACCAAGTAATATCTATCTCCTGCTGTCACAGAACAGAATGACTCTGGCAGGAAATGGGAGAAACTGAACTTACCCTCAAACCTGCCATTTCACACTTTTTGGCCTTTCCACATTTTCATGTAAAACTCTCATGTCCCTTGCATCTTCTGCTCCCAAATAAAAAAAGACAGGAAAAGCAAGCATGGAACTCACTCAGTTATAGATAACAGTTTCAGACATGCCTTTAGTACCTGACTCAGGAGGTCGCATGCTCATCCTGCAAGCAAACGGGCTGCACATGTTTTTATTTATCAAGTGATATTTGCTGCTGATGGCACGAATAGCAAGGCCATGCTTGATTCAGTGTAGCATTTACCAAAGGCTTCAGTGCTCCTCCAATGGCATTAGATATCAGGTACTCCCAGGATGGATAGAAGACGAAAGGCCGTGCTTTCTGCTCCTGAGCTTGCAGTTGGTGGAGAAGACTTTCATTTATTCACTCAGCAGCTGTTTCCGTAACTGCCACAACCTGCAGTGAGCAAGGAGAGCGTGGCAGACAAGGCCCTACCTTCACGAAACTCAGGGTGAGAAGGTCTAGAGTAGGTGCAAGGTGCTCTTCAGGGAGTCAGGACAGGGCATGTTGTACTGCACTAAGGGCCTGAAGACCTCAGCAGATGAGAACAGCAGCAAACTACAGCCTGTGGGGCTAATCCGGGCATGGCCTATTTTTATATGTTTTGTGAGCTAGGCTTTTATATTTTTAAAAGGGTTGTTAAAAAGAAGAATATGTAACAGAGACCACATGTGGCCCACAAAGTCTAAAATGTTTATTGTTGGCTCTTTATAGACAAAGCGTGTCCACCCTTAGATCAACAAGGCTTCTCTCCTGCTTGTGCAGAGTGGCCATTGTGGGTCAGTCAGGGGGCTCTGCTCAGAGGCCCAGGCTGGCTGCAGCTGCCTCTGTCCCTGCTTTCATGATGCAGGGCATCAAAGAGAACATGGTCGATGTACCTTGGCTCTTAGCACTTCTCTATGCAAGTGACACATGTTACTTCTGCTCATATTTTATTGGTCAAAGAAAGATTTAACGGTGTGTGTGTGTGTGTGTGTGTGTGTGTGTGGAGTGCGCAGATGGAGAACACAGTGTGCCCCTGACCTCTTGCTCTTTCTTATAAGAAGCTGGCCCTTAGCACTTCTACTCAATATGGGAACTGTGTATGTAAAGGTCCATGATTCCAAATAATAGTAACTATTAACAAAGCCCACATTGGAAAATGATCTAGAAGACCCACATATAATAAGGACATTAGTTTTCCCAAGAATCCTATCTGCTGGTAAATACTCTGTTTGATATAAGTAGAGAATCACCCAGAGTTCGGAAAGCATTCTTGTAGCAGATATTGAAATCTTCACCCTGAAGCTCCCTGTCAGTAAAATGAGGAGGTAACAATGCTGTTGAGAGAGAGATACCTTCCCTCTGCCTCGTTTAGGTCAGGGTCTGCACTGGGGAGGGAAGTTGTGAAACGGTGGGAGGTGGCATGGTGAAAGAGCCCCCTGGTTCACCAGCCCCTTCCCCTTGTTTAGGAAATTTCCTTAGATATTAACTCAGTCTCCATTTTGTCACAGAGAATTTTGAGATCAACTGTTTCCCCTCCATGACTCTCATAATGTTGTATATCTTACCTGTCCTTTAAAGATCTTGTCAAACTGTAAAGGTACCTTTATATCACTTTTCTGTGTGATTCTTTTTTTATTTGGTACCGGAGATTGAATTCAGGGTCACTCGACCATTGAGCCACATCCCCAGCCCTATTTTGTATTTTATTTAGAGATAGGGTCTCACTGAGTTGCTTAGCACCTCACTTTTGCTGAGGCTGGCTTTGAACTCCTGCTTTTCCTGCTTCAGCCTCCCAAGCTGCTTGGATTATAGGCATGCACCACCGCACCCATCTGATTCTTTATTTAATATATATATCTCCAACCCTAGTTCCTCAGGTCTTTGTCAACAAAGATGGTTTCTGACCTGGTCATGATCTTTATAACTAGCCCAGTACCTGCAACATAGGTCATTAGTGTTGGACATCTGAGGGAATTAATGAGCAATTGGACAATCTTGAAGGCCAGATAAGGCAGCTGGAGATTTTATAAAAAATAGCAATCAGAAGAGCTTCTGGTACTTACATAGGGACCAGCTGTACTGAAGCCAGGGCTTTGGTGGATTCCAGGGGATTTGTGGACTGGATTAGAAGAAAAAGCCTTCTAATGAAGCACACCCAGGTTGCTACAGACAGAGGGAGACCCTGGGCTCCTGGCATTTTTAAACCATGGTCACAGGAATCAAAGTTGCACATACAAGAGCTGGTGAGGCCCTGAATAGAGGAGCCAGAGAGAGAGGCGGAGATTTCAAGCCTAGGAAATTAATGGGATGTCCCAGACCAGTGTGAACAGTCTTGAGCAGGAAATGGCAGGTGCTTTATAAGGCTGGGGAAGAAACCTGAGACAAAGGCTGGGACTTCTTGGCTGGGCTGTGACCTTGGGAGTTCCTGACCCGGCCAATGATGGGCAGAAGCTATGCACAACTGAGTTCCCTGTGGAGAGCAGGGAGAGTGTCTGCATCTGAGTTGTACTTCCAAGAGCTTCTCACTGGCTGTCATGCTGCTGTTGGGGCAAAACCCCTTTTATGTTTTATGGTCCGTACATATTTTTCTTTTTTTTTTTTGGTGCTGGGAATTGAACCCAGGGCCATGTGCTTGACAGGCAAGCGCTCTATGTACTGAGCTATATCCCCAGCCCCTAGGCCATTTTTGAAAGATCAGAGTAGCCGAGTGGTGTGTCCAGTGTCACAGAGACAGTAAATGACAAAGCAAGAATCTAGGGATGAAGCCAGAGACCAGACGACTTTTGCACTTGAGGGCTGACAGCTGCGGGCTATGGGGTAGCTGGCCAGTCATTCATGTTTCCTGTGTCAGTTGGTCTATCAAAAGAGAGCTCGTTTTTCTTTTTTTTAAACCATAATCTTTTGTCTCCTAATATGCCGTATGTGAAATGTTTTCTGTTGTCATCTTTGAATTCCTATTACACCACATGAATGCTTTTATGACCACAGTTTCTGAAATAAAACGTTTTCTTCCACTCCAAATATGATCACAAATGAGGAAAGAGTAGTAGAAATATTTCCTGCTATTACAAAAATCTTCCAAATGGCCAAACAGTATTAGCTGTTGCTCTCTTAAAGGTCACTTCTCCACCATCTGTGTTTTCGCAGACTTCTGTCCGTATTTCTGCCATTATCTAAATTAACTGGAGTAAATAAAATCACTGTAGCAATCCTTAGTTTTTGCCTTTCAAAATCGCTGCAATTTTTATTTTTATAAAAAGCTCATTTTTAGGTAGCTTTAGGACTCAAAGTCAAAGTATTATTTTAAGTTGGTCAAGGTTTATGTGTACTGAAATTATAGTGAGCTCCCTAAAATATTGAAATACTATTGAATTTCTTCTGTGTAGTGTTTGCTTAATTTTAAGTCACAATGAACTTTCTCTAATACATACATAATAGAGGAAAGAAAAGGTTGTAGTAAGGCACCTAGTTTGTGAATAATTGTTTAAAATACAATATATCCAGTTTTTCACTGGTACTACTGAATATAGGGGAACTGTATATAACTGTAGATATACAGGTATAAATATATATATTTAATGGTGCGTATACATGCGTCACACGGCCTGTATCTATCCATCTACAGTGATAAGTGATATCAAGTCCTTGCTTCCATGGATGTTGCTTGACTAAAGCTCATTGCAACAAACCAGATAACCCACATAAAAGAGGGCAGTAGAACTAAATAGATGTTTCATAAAAGAAGACACACAAATAGGTATTTGAAAAAAATATGCCAATAGATATGTGAAAAATGCTGAATATCATTAATCATCCAGGGAATACCTATTAAAACCACAATGAGATGTCACTTCATCCTAGAATGGATGTTATCAAAAAGATGAAAGTTAACAAGTGCTGGGGAGGATTTGGAGAAAAGGCAGCCCTTCTACAGTGTTGGTGGGAGTGTGAAGTAGTACAGCCATTGTGGGAAACAGTATGGAGGTTTCTCAAAACAGCAAAAATAGAACTACCATATGATACCACAATTCCCTTCCTAGGTATGTACTGAAAGGAAAGGAAATCAGTACACTTGAGAAATCTGCACTCCCATGTTTGTGGCAGCACTATTCACAAGAGCCAAAACATGGAAATAACCCAGGTATCCATCAGGTGATGAATGGATAAAGAATGTGTTACACACACACACACACACACACAATAGAATATTATTCAGCCATAAAAAGGAATGAAATCCTGTCATTTGTGACATGGGTAGAACTTGAGATCGTTGTGTTAAGTTAAATAAGCCAGGCACAGAAAGACAAATGCCACATTACCCCATTTTTGTGTAGAATGTAAAAAGTTTGATCTAGATGTTTAGAGTAGCCTGGTCATTACCAGAGGATGGGGAGATAGAGAGGAAGGAAGGAGGAGGAAGGCTGATCAATGGGTACTGTGTTGGAGTTGGAAAGGAGTGAGAAGTTCTTGGGTGCCATTGCAGAGTAGGTTGACTAGAGATAACAATTATGTACCATATATCTCAACAAGCTAGAAAAAGGGATTTTGAATGTTTTCAATGTTTGAGGAGATGTTTAACCTGATTTCAACATTACACAATATATACATGTATCAAAGCATCACATTACCTCATTAATCTAATAATTTATAATGTTTTAAGGTAACAGTTAAAAATGAATTTAAATTAAAAAAGGTGAAGGAAATGCTAATTACCCTGATTCAATCATGACAATTATATACATTCATTGAGCTGTCACACTGGGCCCTATAAATAAATTATGTGTCAATTAAAAATACAAAATGCACTTATCAGGGAAAACATTCGGCCTTTGGTTTTTTGGGCTTGGCTTATTTCACTTAGCATGATATTCTCTAATTCCATCCATTTATTTGCAAATGCCATGGGGGTTGGGGGTGAGAGAAGAATGGAGGAACTTTAGATTAGGTATAGGGAAATGAGAAAGAGGGGAGTATGAAAGATGGTGGAATGAGACAGACATCATTACCCTATGTACACATATGGTTACACAAATGGTGTGAATCTACATTGTGCACAACCATTGAAATGAAACATTGTACCCCATTTGTGTACGAGGAGTCAAAATGCAGTCTGTAAAAGTAAAAAATAATTAGAAAAATAAAAACTAAAAAATGAAAATTAAAAAAATGAAAATAAACATGCATGCTACTTTAAACGAAAAAATACACATCAGTTACTCAATATTATACTGCATATATTTACCTTAAGAATATACAACATTTTCATGTATTAAATTATTTAAATGTTACTATTATACTGTTTACCATTATACTATACTATTTCAATCCCTGTTTTACGAATAATGTGACTCAGTACAAATAGAAACCATTTAATCTCATGGTGTTCAGGCCTACCTTACTTTTCTCTGGACCAGATGCAGTAATGACTCCATAATGTTAAGATTCATTCTATTTACTTGAGAATTTTAAAGGATAACCTAAAAAGTGAAATTGCAAGCTCAACAATAACATGACCTTGTTTCAGTCCTTATTTGGTTTTTTTTTTTTTTTTTTTTTTTTGCAGTGCTGGGGATTGAACTCAGGGCCTTATGCTTGCAAGGCAAGCACTCTACCAATGAGCTATATCCCCAGCCCTCCATATTAGGTTTTTAAAAACTGATACAGCTCATCATGTCAAAATCTAAAACATTATAGTCTACTATAAAGCATGCATACCCTTCATTGGAGCTCGGAGGGGTGTAAAGACTGGCACACAAGACATTTTGACAGAGGGTAAGACTAGAAAAGCCTCCTGCTGGGAAGTGTTGTAGTGACCGTGCAGAATGTGGAAAGCTAGGGAACAATGTGAATGCTGGAAAAGCACAGTAACCTCTTGCTTTGTTTTGTGAATTGTAGCTGACTTTGGCCTGGCAAAGCAAAAACAAGAAAACAGTAAGCTCACATCCGTCGTTGGAACAATCCTGTATTCTTGGTAAGGATAATGACCTCAAGGCTGGCTCTCTGGAGCATACCTAACTAGTGTGTGCTTTCATTTCTATCCTTGCTTGCAAAGAAAAGAGAATTTTAGGCAAGGAAGCTAGGAAGTTTCCTTCAATTACCCAGGTAACTCACACGTGTTTTAAAACAACAGCCACAAAAATAATCTGTCTTCTCAGATAGCTTTGTCCCTCATCAGGATGACTTTTACAACTTCTAAATGGGAATAATTTGTGGCACACCGTCTGTGTGAAATAGTTGTTGAATTAACCTGGTGAATGAACTGGCAGATGGGCTACCCAGCATGGCCTGGGGGCATTTTTCTATACTGACTTCATGCACCTACTTTTACCTTTCCTGCCTATAAATGTTCAAGGGTAGGGAAAGAGTTTTTGGACACTATATTCTGCTACCTGGAAAAAATAGGTATTAAATAAATTTCCCTGCATGAATAAATGATGACATATATACTTAGGCATACATGTACAAAGCCAGTTTCATTTTGGGTAAGTGAGTGTTTATATTTTGACAAATTGAGACACTTTAGCTTTTTAAGCACATTTTGAGGGTTCTTTTGCAAGCCATTTATAAAAAGTGAGACTCTTCTTTCACTAATCACATATCATTTATCTGAACCTGTTGAGATTAGCAAATAGATATGAGAGTCAATAGAATAGCCAGAGAACTCTTCCTAAATCTAATCCAACAGGTCAACCAGTCAAGACACTTCTATTTTCTTTTTAAAATCTAGCCGATTGTCATAAAATGAGTTCTGATGACAGAATTGAAAATGAATCTTCCTGAAGGAGGTTGGAAATGTCTGGAAACAACAGCCCCATTTCACAAAGTCCTTGCATAACACGATTATTCAGAATAATTGTTGAAGGGGTGATTTTTCATTTATTTTACTGGAAGTTCTTCATCTTTTATTTTTGAAACAAAGATGCACAAAGATTGGTAGCCAGGTTAATATTCCTTGAAAACTGCAGTTTATCTTTATACTTAACCTCTTAACAACAGGCCGACCCACTTATTGCTTGCTGCTAGAATAATAATTTTTTTTTTTTTGCTTTGCTCTACACTATTTTTCAGAAATACTGAAAATTGGATCGCAAAAGTGTTAACTAATCCTGTGTTCCTGAACAGATTTGGTTGTTGAAGTCACAGAACAAATAAGATACATACTTAAATTTCAGTCGATCGTATTTGGTGTAAGCAGATTTTTATTGCCAAGGCTATGAATTAAGTTCTGAATTGCTAATAGGATGGTATCAATTTTGTGTGTGCTTGTGTCAGAAAATTTACAGAGTGCGTAGGAAGAAATACAGAACATGACAACAATTTTGCTTTCTTGTCCTAAAGATGTATTCACAATTTCCTTTAGTTAAATGAACTGAAGTTAGTTATGCTGAGCCTACTAGTATAGATAAGCTATTACTTCATGTAGGTCTCGTGATTGTTTTAATAACGTGTGCAGTGTTTCTTATCGCCATTCATCTTTCTACCAAGCCCTTTCCTTGTTCCTTAAATTACTTTCAGATTTCCTCCTCTCCTCTAGTTGTTAGAAATGCTCTTGTGTTCTGGGTTCTCCTACAAAGTTGGACTCACATGCTGTCTGCTTTCCTGGCTTTTGGCATCCTCACCTGCACACAAAGTCAACACACGCTGTTCTGTTATGATCTTAGTTTGGGTCCAGGAGCAACCTGCCAACAAAGGCTCAAGTGAAATGGTTTGTGTGGGAGTGGGTCCCAGGAAACACTGGTGGGCGGGGCGGGAAGAGCCTGAGTGGACAGGGCCAGAGAGTTATGTGGGACAGTGCCAAGGGCCTTTTAGAGTTGTCCTGTGTGTTGGGTGAGAGGTTGGGGCGTTTTGTTCCCCAGTCACAAGTGGGAGCCCCTGGCACGGGCTGAGAAGAGCCCTCAGCAGGGTCTGGTGCTGTAGGATGTAGGATGCCCTTGACTTTCCCTGAACTGTGAGTGGGAGGGGACCTGGTGGGGTCAGCAGTGCAGTTTCTCAAGTCCTCATGGTTTTGGATTTAGGATGTATTCCAATAAATCGTTTGGTATGTCTAGTTTCTTTCGAATTTTCCATACAGTCATTTTGGGGTCTTTCTCTGACTTTTATGAATTGGAAAAAAATTTCACAGTGTGCTGAGTCTCCTGCCTCATACCTTTTCTTGAATTGTCCCTTTACCCTGGGGTATTTCCCTCCAGATTTTTGTTGGGGTTTTTTTTTTTTGTAGTCCTTCTGAGCTTTTCTGAACCTATAAACATGGGACCTGATATCCAGGGGAACGTCTGTCCAAGTTTGATGAATCTGCTCTTCTCATGTCATTTTGCCCTTTTCTTTTGCTTCTGTTTCCGCAGATATTATTTAATGGGAGAAGTTCTCTCCATCAACTCTTGTAGGAAACTCCCCAGAGCATTCTTTATTCTTTTTGCAGCTGCTAGATAAATGGTTGCAGGCATATTGCTGGATGGGCTATACTTGAACAGAAGCTCAATAAAATCTCCTATTCTTTATCTAATTTGATTCATTATTAGGCAAGCCTTTGTTATCCTTCTCAAGGAAAATAATCTCCAAATATGGCCCTGGTTTCTGTTTCCTAGCTCTATTTCTTACTTCGATTCCAGAGAACAAAACTGTATACCATCTTCAACTGCATTTTCACAGCAGATTTTAGAGGTTTGGGCTCTGGGAATCATTTCATGCTAGTTCTTCATGGAACATGGCTTTGGGATTTAATAATCAGGTGTGATGTAATAACAATGGGCAATCTTTGACTTCTCCTGGAATGGGAATTTTCAAAATTCCATTGTTCTTTATGATTCCACTCACATTACAACATTAGATAATTAGCAGAGAAGCTAGTGAAGTGTTTACTGGGTGGATCAAAATAAACCTGTAGGTAAACTCAGACAAGAAGAGACAAGTGCAGCAGCTGCAAACCATCTATACTTCTTACGTTCTTACGGAAGCTATTATACACTCAGAACTGAAATCTTACATGACTTGAAAACACTTGAGATTTCTGATTGTTCATGTAAAGACCAAGTCCTCAGTATGACTACAGGCATAAAACTCGGCATGCTCTGGCCTCAGCCACCTTCTTCAGCTTTACCTGAAACCAGACTTTACTCTGACAATTCCATCTGGGCTCTCTCTGACCATAGGGCCTTTGCATATGCAGCTCCCTTTACCTAGAAAACTCTCTCCCACTTGTCCTCTTGTTAACACTTACCCGTTCTTCAGCTGTCAACTGGAATGTCGCTTTCCTCAGGTGAAACCCCAACAAGGCACATATCTTCTGGTCTATACATTCCCTACACTTTTTCTTCACATAGTTGAATTTTTCATTTATTTTAGATAGTTCGTGATGATTTTATTAACCACTATCCCCAGCACTGAGCTGAAAATCTGCTACTTTGTAGGCTCATGAGAAATAATTGCTGCCTAAGTGATCTGATATTTGGACAATTTTGAACAGTGCCCAAAATAACGTGCTATAAAGCAAATTGTGATCCTTTTTATTACAAGAACTTTCTCATTGGTTCATATCCTTCTCCTTCCTGTTCCTCATGTCTCCAAAATGCTCCTCCCTGTAATGCTCCTCCTCCAGATGGTTGCAAAATGGACTCCTTTCCTTCCTCTTGGTCCCTGCGGAAATGTTCTCCCTGACCACCTGCCTGAAATAGCAACCTCTGTTTGGATTCGACCCCTGGACCTTGCTTTAGTTCCCAGGGCCCTTTTCTCTACCTGACCTGTACTGTACAGATGGTCCCCGACCTAGGATGGCCTGACTTACAGTATCTTGACTTCATGATGAATTGCATTCACTGGAAACTGCACATTGAATTTTGATCTTTTCCCAGGCTCAGGTATGGGTAAGATACTCTTGAAATGATGGGCAGTGGCAGCGAGCTACAGCTCTGTCAGTCACTCCATCCCAGAGGTGAATAATGGACGGAAGCCCTTCAGTACTGACTTCCATAGGTTTGGCATACTGAATGCATCCTCAGCTTCCGATATCCTTGACATGTGATGGCCCATACCAAGGTCTCCCATGGCGCCTGCAATCCTCTGGGTACATGACCAGCTCCGTGGGAGCAAGACTTTCGCCTCCTCTGCTCACCACTGTTTCCCCAGGGCCTATAGACTCAGAATGGAAAATCTTAATGTTTTGAATAACTGAAGTGTAAATAAGCCATTTTTGCATTTTAATAGAATTAAAAAAATCAGTGTGCATTTCTCTTGGGCTCTAAGGTACTCACATGTCTTTGAACTTCTCTTGCTTTTGCCTCACAGAAAGCTGAGGTGAATACTTTGAGCTTGAGATCGTAAGGACCTTGACGAGAGGGTCTGTCTCATTGCTTTCTCCATTGACTTATTTTACTTTTAAATCTTCTCTAGTTACTAGGACAGTGAATAATGGGATCAAGTAGGATATTATCATTTTTGAAACAATGAAGCATGGAATGATTGTTAATTATTGAGACAAATATTGTTCTGTGACTGATAAATTGGCCCTAAGGGAAATTGCAAGAGAGGAATTTTAAAAATAAGCACATAATTGGAATGAGAATATAGTATTGATAGGTTGGAAGGTTGTGATGAAGACAACAGGCTCTGGAATCACACTGCCTGGGATTAAATTCTAGGTCTGCTGTTGGGAATTACAAATGACTGAACTCTGTGCCTCAGTTTCCCCACCTGCAATCTGGGTATAACAAGAGCCTCCCTCTCCTAGATTATTATGAGATTAAATGAGGTGATGCATATCTAGTGCTGGGCTCGCATATGGTAAGTGTGCTCTGGATAAGAGTGATGTTATATGCTATTGGTTTAAAGTTTGAAAGGACAGTTAGTACCCATTTGAATGTATAAATTGTATTGTGCTTAAGAATCAGGTTTGTTTCTTAATAGTCACAATAGAGAAGAATTCATTATGCTGTGGTTATTTCTAGCTCCTTTTCCCTCCCTGTCTATTGGGTTCCTGGGTCTCTGCTTTGTTTAGGGTAGAGAAGAAGGTTTTTCTAGTAGCCAGGTCAAGCAGCCGAGAATAATAATAATAATAATAATAATAATAATTATTATTATTATTATTATTTTTGCAGTGCTGGGGATTGAACCCAGGGCCTTAGTGCTTGTGAGGCAAGCACTCTACCAACTGAGCTATATTCCAAGCCCACTGAGAATTATAAAAGGAAAGGGAGATGCTCTTAGCATGCAAAGACAGGAGACCTGCAGGATCTGAAGTTTCTATAGTAGTGCGTTGAGCATGTGGGTAGGCGGGTGCTTTTGCCTATATATAATTACTTCTGTTATGGTTTTTCTGTGGCCTGGCAGGAGAAGATTTGGGTCTCCCCCAGCACCCCCAGTCTCTTGCGGCCCCTTAAGCACACAGGGGCACACACACATCTGCAGTTGTTATATTATCTGCTAAGGTTAGGAGGGAAGTTTGAGTGAACTCAGGATTTAACTGTACATATTGAATTCTAAATACATTTTAAAGACTCCGTGGAATAGGTCACATTCTGTCATGAACTTAAATAGAAGCTGTTAAATAGAAACTACTAGAGAACTTACGTTACGGAGGTCCCACCACACAGTGTCTAGCTTTATTTTGTTAACCACACAGTTTTACTTATTTTTATTTCTCAAACAACTTACAGAGAGCTTGTTAAGTCACTTACTGGTCAGTTAATCCTCAAAGCTTCCTGGAAGATAGGTGTGGCTAGTAAATAATCTTAAGGGAGGTTAAGTGATCTTGTCCAACATCACACAGCTAGTAAGTGGAAGAGCCTGGATCCATAACTATTCAGCCTGATTCCACAGTGTGTGCTTTACCCACTGGACTACACTGCCTGCTAATTGGTGGACTCATTTGATGTGTTAAGAATTAAAACTAATCAATGTTTTCCTTGGGGGTTTTGCAAATTGTTCTTTAGAAGGCATACATTCCAGGTAGGCTTCACCAATACATTTCTTACTTTGAAAATTTTACTTTTATTCAACTAAAAATCCTTGCTTTAAAATTGTTTTCGTTGTCTAACACTGTTTGTTTGTTTTTTGTTTTTTTTTAGTACTAGGGATTGAACCCAGAAGCACTCAACACTGCTCCTCTGAGTCACATCCCCAACCTTTTTAAAAATTTTTTTATTTTTATTTTTTTGATTCATTGTACACAAATGGGGTACAACTTTTCATTTCTCTGGTTGTACATGAAGTAGAGTCACACTATTTGTGTAATCATATATGTACGTAGGGTAATGATGCTTGTCTCATTCCATTATCTTTCCTTTCCCCTGTCCCCTCCCCAACCCTCATTTCCCTCTACACAATCCATCCTTCCTCCATTCTTCTCTCCCCCCACCCTCCAACCCAATTAGACATCTTCATCCATTTTTCAGGGAAAAAACATTTGGCCTTCGGTTTTTTGGACTTGGCTTATTTCACTTAGCATGATATTCTCCAACTCCATCCATTTACCTGCAAATGCCATAATTTTATTCTTCTTTATGGCTGAATAGTATTGCATTGTGTATATATACTACAGTTTCTTTATCCATTTATCTATTGATGGGCATCTAGGTTGGTTCCGCAATCTAGGTATTGTGAATTGAACTGCTTATAAACATTGATGTGGCTGCGTCACTGTGGTATGCTGATTTTAACTCCTTTGGGCATAGGCCAAGGAGTGGGACAGCTGGGTCAAATGGTGGTTCCAAGTTTTCTGAGGAATCTCCACACTGCTTCCCAGAGTGGCTGCACCAATTTGCAATCTTACCAGCAATGTACGAGTGTACCTTTTTCCCCACATCCTTGCCAACACCTACTGTTGCTTGTGTTCTTGATAATAGCCATTCTAATTGGAGTGAGATGAAATCTTAGGGTAGTTTTGATTTGCATTTCTCTATAAAAACTTTAAGATAGGTTTGGAACATTATAGTAACAGACTTGATGATGTCCAGAGACACTTTTTGAATTCATTATGAAAAGTCACAGAGTTTCTAGAAAAAGGAAAAAAAATCCAAGTTAAGAACATTTATGGTAGAAAGAAGGTGTACAGTGTCTCTGAGGTTATGGAAACCATAGGAAGTGTATGACTGGAAAGTGCCTTATGGTTTATGGTTCAGTCTAGTTTTCATTTTGTGTGTCCCCAGCAATGTTGATCTCTGGTGTTAGCTTAGATTAAAAGTCTGAATAAAGATGTATCGTGCCACATGCCTTTCAGATTTTTCAGTCTGATTTGTTCTTTGCTGCTCAGCAGCACGAGAAGCAAGGACAGGGGCTCTTTGATGGATTCTGTCAGCGGAGGCTCTTGCTTCATTTTACCGACTAGTCATTCAAAATCACTTACCTTCACTTTCTACATCCTATTTTCCTTTCCTTTTCATAGTCTTCACTTTTATAAGTAAACATGAGTCTGTGAATATCAGATTTCCATCTTCATATTCATTTTATTTCTCTACTTTGCATTTTAAATGCAGATACGCTGATACTCCAGTCACTATGTCAGGAATTTCACATTCCCCACTGGAAAGAGCTGTGAAAGGGAAAACAGTGTCTTCCTTTAGCATGATTTTCTGGGGGTGGTGGGATTTGGTCAAAAGCAGCGTCCCCATGAATTTACCTCAGATCAATTTATTGAATAACTAAGAAATTAAGAAAATTATTTGATGAAGGGGGAGATATGCATTTTGGTTATCTATTGCATTTTAACCATCCACCCCCCAAACAACAGCAGTTTGTGTGGGTTTGCTATGCATTCTGTTGGCTTCTCCTTGGGCAGACTGGTACAGATGCACGTAGCTGAATGGCTGGCTCAGCCAGCAGGTCCAAGATGCCCTCCTTATCTGGCAGGCGGTGTTGATGCTTTGGTAGACCCCCCTTGGGTCTGGATCTCCTCCAGGTAGCCTTCACCGACATGACAGTGTCAGAGCAGAATTCCGAGAAGGCAAAATGGGAGCCCCAGGCCTCTCAAGGGCTCTCCTTGGATGTAACATAGCATCCCTCCTGCTGCAGTCTCTTGTTCAAAACGTTAAGGCCAACCCAAGTTCCAGAGATGGAGAAGTCTATTTGCCTCTAGAAGGAAGGAGGTGCACAGAATTTGTGGCCATATTCAAGAAGCCACACTGTCACACTGTAGCTGATTCAAAAAGCAGCACAATCCACGTAGTGGCTTCCGAAGTCAAGACCTGTAAAACAAAGAAGTAGCCTATTTTAAACCCTGACAGTTGCCACATCAGCCTGAAGTCTTCTCAGAATGCAGTGGTGCAGCCTGGTCCAGACCCGGAGATAGAAATGTGGTGTAAGTAGAGGAAGTTTAATATAAAGAATGATTAACTGTGATATAGAAGTAACAAGAAGATGTAAGGAAACTCTAATTGGTTTCCCAGGGCTGAGGAAGAGTGTCCTGGGTCATCAGGGAGCAACTCTCTTTAGTGCTCGTGCGGGATCAGGATCAGGTGATCAGTGCCCTGTGGCATGGCACGCAGCAGGAGTCTAGCCTCCATGGCACCAAAGTCCTTAGAGTCTGAGGCTCAAGAGGGTGGGATGAGTGAACATGGGCACTGCATGAGCTGGAGGCTTTTGTTGGATTCAGGGTGTGAAGGGGCTCTGGTTTCTGTGTCAAGAGGGTGACATTAAGAGAGTCACCAGCTGTGGCTGCAGGTTATATGGAGAGACTGGTCTGGGCCAGTGACTGGGGCAGGCTGTACTGGTTAGTTGTGCACCAGTACTGCTGACCCCTGGCCCATGCCAGAAATGGCAGGAAGGTTTTCCTCCTCCAGGGCCCCTCTAGCGCCATCTGCAGAGAAACCTTAGCATCGTGCTCACTTTACAGAAGAAACACCTAAAGGAATTCTTTTGTTTACTGAAGGATGCGTTGGGAGCTAAGAGGCAGTAAATTGACAAGTGACCCATTAAGTCACTTCAGATTTGACTCCATCTGCCCCTGGACTGGGGGACAAGTGGAATGGGGGTCACAGCACTGCTGTGGTGTGTTTGATGCCTTTATTTCCTCCAAAAAAAAAAAAAAAAGATTTTTTTTTCTTTTCTGTGCCTCCAGCATTGGAAGCATCTCCAGCATCTCCAGAGTGTCTTTTGAATGGTGAAAATTAAATCCTTCTCCAGTTCAATTCTGAGTAGTCTCAGCATATTTGGGGAAGAGTAGGAACTGTGGTTTGGCTGGGCGAGATTTATGTTGTGATGGTGGGAGGCCTGGAATTTTCCTCTTGGCATCGTGGAGCCACTGGGCATCTCTCAGCCTGAAAGTCACTTAATAGAAGTGACTGCTTTTCAGAAGACCTGCAAAATGAGACTGGAGAAAGGGAAGGAAAGAGAGATGGCTGTGTTCATCATTTTGCCTGGCCCTTAAGCAGGTATTCTAGTCTGCGCTCATCAGGAAAAAAATGACTCAGTCCTTTCCTACCATGAAAGTTCAGTTTAATTTGGACACACACACACACATACACACACACACACACACACACACACACACGGGGAGGGGGTGGAATGAATCAGTCAAGTATTGAAGGATGGAGGGTTAGAAAATCTCTTGATGCTTGTAAGTGAGAGTCCATTGTGTTCGTACTGAAAGTCCCACCCAGACACCCAGAACAACACAGAAGGCCACCGGCAGAAGAAGGACCCGTGTGTGCTGGAGAACTCACAGGAGAGACGAGAGAAAGGGCGGAATGGGTGCCGTGCCTTTCTGTGTGATCACGGTGCCCTACCTGATGTGTCACATGTGGACTATGCAAAGTGACATGCTTCCTTCAGATGCAGAGGTCATGACAGCGTGTACTTGGAAGTGAGTCTGACAGGGAAAAGGTAACGGGAAGTCAGAGGAGAAGAAAAGAGCAGTGCAAGGAGGGAAAGCAGGAAAGAGCTGGTAGTCAGAGGACCTAGATAACAGGGAAATCCGAGAGCAAACTGCCACATGAGAGATGAAGGAACTGAAAGAAATATTTTAGTTATTTTGCGGGGCCGCACTTACCTTATTCTTATGAACAAGTTATTCCAAATGAGCTTACAAATCATATGTCCTTTTACATCAATTTATCTCACACTTATTTAGCAAACATTGACATTCTATACTATTA
Source organism: Glaucomys volans (assembly GCA_020662805.1). Classification (NCBI taxonomy): domain Eukaryota; kingdom Metazoa; phylum Chordata; class Mammalia; order Rodentia; family Sciuridae; genus Glaucomys; species Glaucomys volans. Next base: position 359,254 of record JAJEJO010000864.1, read on the forward strand.
TTAATTTTTAAATTTAAATTTAATTTTATGTTTTTATTCTTTGCATTTTAGATTGTCCATAACATAAAAGCAACAGCATGACCAGTAACAAAACTTTTTTGAAATATCGAAATTATTCTCTCTAAATAGGAATATTAGTCAGAAATTTGATCTTCCGTTTGGAGAGAAGGATTTTAAAGAAATGTAATTTGCAAACAAAACTTTTCAAACTCTGACAATATTATGGCCCATAATAAAACGTCAAAATAATGACTTGAAAATGTGAACGGTTTGTAACTTTGATACACATTGGCCACATCAAACCATTTAAAAATCATTTTCACAGAAAGGCATTTCCGGTATCAGCACATTTGGGGGTTAAATTTTGATGATTCTGTGTTTTTGCTAATCCCTCTTTAGGGCTCCAGGGTTCTAAGCTGGTCATATCTGTTCCTTGATGGAGCATTGGACTCAGTCTGCTCAGCCCCTCCTCACCTTATTTCCTCTGCATTAATTTCTGGTTTTACGGTAAAATGCATATCCTCTATAAACTCAGTGATCCAGAGCTAAGCAATGAGGGAAGTGGTGAGATGTCAGTGGGTTTGCCTGTGCACTTGTCCCTTCCACTAGGAGCCAATAGAACATCATGCTGACACATAGTGCAGACTTGGTTGTATGGTTTCATCCTGGCTCTGCCCCTTCCTATTTAACTTTGAACAAACTATGTAATTTTTCTAGGCATCAATTTCCCTATCTGAAATAGTGTGTTTATGTGTGTGATCATGATAGTTTCTACATCATGGGATTATTGTGAGGATTAAAAGGATGAATGGGTGAATGGATGGACGGATGGATGGATGGATAGTATCTGTAGTATAGTAGGGAGTTTGTCAATATTCTCTCTTGTCAGGCCCAGAGAAAAAGGCACATTCTTTAGGAAAACATTTCTTCCCCACCTCCACTCCAAGCACATGGTTTAAATGGCTCCATAAGTCCCATTCATTGCTTTAAGAGATCTGGTCTTTTTGGCTAGTCCTCGTTGCAAAAGTGACAGCAATTGTGTTTCATTGATTCATGTTGACTCAGTTAGAATTCTTCCCTGAGATGTGCTGAGGCAGGATTCGGTCAAGAATTGAAGCTACTAAGCAAAAAGCCCAGGAGCATTATGGCCGCCATATTTGTACCCGTTGAGAAGGCCAGTATGACAGCATGCGGTCAACATTCCAGGAGAACCAGTGAGTGAGTGAGTTCTGGTGATGTCTAGGCCCCAAGTTTTGTTTTCCCAAGATCCAGCAGCAGCTTCACTCTTCCTGCACTTACAGGAACCTGTCAGGAAATTCCTCTGTTTGCTGAGCCTTGATGGGTTTCTTAGTTTGGGTTGCCCTGTTTTTTAGTCAGCTTTTTCACCACTCTGACTAAAAGACTAGAACAATTGTAGAGGAGGAAAAATTTATTTGAGGACTCATGGGTTCAGAGGTCTTGGTCCATAGAAGGCCAGCTCCATTCCTTGGGGTTTGGGGCTTGAGGTGAAGCAGGTCATCATGGTGGAAGAGTGTGGCAGAGGGAAATGGCTCACATGATGATCTGGAAGCACAGAAAAGAGGTCTCCACTTGCCAGATACAAATATATAACCCCAAGTCACTCGCCAATGCCCACATCCTCCAGCCACACCTTACCACTTCAGTTACTACTAAGTTAATTCCTATTGAGGATTAATTCACTGATTGGGCTAAGACTCTTATAACCTAATCATTTCTTCTCTGAATCTTCTTATATTGTCTCACATGTGAGCTTTTCGGGGACATCCAAGCTATAATACCCTGCAAGCAGACCCTGAGACAGACTTCAAGTGAAAGTGGTTTATTCTGGAGGAGATTCAAGGAAACATGGGCAGGGGGATGGGGAAGAGCAACCAGAAAGTAAGGCAGTAGATAAAGGAGTTCATGGGCAAGTTACCTCTGTGGGCAAAAAGGACTCAAACCTGTTGAGGAACTTGAGAGACAGTTTAAACAAGTAACCTGGAATTACCCCTCCCCAAAGGAGAGAGAGGTGTGTTTGTACACCAGCTCTTATCTGTTACTGATGAAGGGCCATTCCTGGAGATTCTTGGTTTACCAGTACTTCCAGGTCCATCAGGCTACAGGCAGAGAAGGTCAAGGGATTAAAGAAAATCCCAGGTAAACCTGAAAATGTTTGGAATTCAGTCCAGCATGCTCTGAAGAAGTAAGGACCAGGGATGTCACCAGGACACCCACAGCATCTGCTTGGACTTAACAGTGAGGGCCACCTGACTGGCCAACAGATATTCTTGCAGGGTGGCCTCGAAGACTTTGCTTACACCAGGTAAAAGTTGTATATGTGATCCCCTTCTGTTCTCTGAAAAAATGCAAATTTTTTCCCATACTCTCTGGGCATATTCCCCTGTATTGATGGTCGGAAGTCTCTGACATTTATTTTTAGATTTTCCTCATAGTTGGATGGAGTTGAGAAAAATATTTCCCAATTCCAGAGAGACTTTCTGCCTACTTGTAGTTCCACTGCTTGCATTGATTGGGTTTTCAAGTAGTGTAGCAATACCAGGCAGATGAAGTAATGATGGTTTAAAAATAGATGTGCATGTTCTCTCTGTGAAGGTCTCTACTACTTTTTATAAAAATTGAAATGTTTACTGGGAAGTTGCTTGACTTTTTAAAAACAATCAGTCTGTTCAGGAACCAAAATACACATTTTTCTGTGGCTTTATATTTATTTATTTATTCTTGGGTATTTTTAAAATTGATTCATTTTTAGTTATATATAATACCAGAATATACCCTGACATTTTCACAAGAGCATGGAACACAACCTGCTCCATTTCAGTCCCAAGCACTGCCCCCCAGCTTTTTGCTCCCCTCCTTTCACTTCTCCGGTTCTCTTTGATCCATTTAGAGTTGACTTCATTTATAGTTTGCTTTTTTAAAATTTTTAAATTAGTGTCCTGTGGATACACATAAGGTCAGAACCCACCATGCTACATCCATGCACCCACATAATGAATGTTTGGTCAGATTTATTCCATGTTCTCTCCTTTTCTCTTCCCTTTTTCTTCTTCCTCAATCCCCTTCATCTGCTCTACTGATCTTTCCTCTATTTTGATGACATTCTCCCCTTTTTTCTTTTCTTTCTTTTTTTTTAATTCTCCATTCCCTTATTTTGGATTAGCTTCTGCATATTGGAGAAAACAGTTGACCTTCGACTTTTGGGGACTGACATATTCCACCTAACATGATAGTCTCCAGTTTCATCCATTTGATGGCAAATGTCATAATATCATTCTTCTTTATGGCTGAGTAATACTCCATTATGTATATATACCACATTTTCTTTATCCATTCATCTTTTGAAGCACACCTAGGTTGGTTACATAGGTTGGCTATTGTGAATTGTGTTGCTATAAATATTGAGGTGGCTGTGTCACTGTATTATGCTCATTTTAAAACTTCTGGACATATACTGAGGAGTGGGATAGCTGGGTCATATGGAAGTTCCATTCCTAATTTTTTGAGGAATCTCCATAGTGCTTTCCAGGGTGGATATACTAATTTGCAGTCCCATTGACAATGAGTGGACCTTTTCCCCCATACCTTTGCCAACATGTATTATTATTATTTTTATTCTTGATAATTTCATCCTGAGATGAAACATACAGTGATCAGCTTGTACCCAGATGGAGTAGCCTGCTCTGAAACTGAAAGTGGAGACATCTTTAGCCAAAAAGTTAAGGACCGAGGAGGGAGGAATGGTTTCCAGAGACTGAATGTGGTCACCATTACCAGAATAACGAGGAATGGATCCTGCACAGGAAAGATATCACAGAATCAGGCAGGTCAAGGTCCCAATCCTAACCTTGTGTAGGCTTGGACAAACAACTTCTCTGAACCTCAGTTTCTTCTTCTGTGGTATAAGAAGAATGATCCTTTCTCCTAAGGGGAACAATGAGGATTAAGGAATACTTTAAACATTGTTCTTCACAGAACTAGAAATACAGTCATGAAATTCATTTGAAAAATAAGAGACCCAGAATAGTAAAGCAATCATTAGCAAGAAAAGCAAAGTAGGAAGCATCACAATATCAGATCTTAAATTATACTACAGAGCTATAGTAACAAAAACAGCATGGTACTGGCACCAAATAATGGTTGACTAATTGTATTTCTTATCCTGTGAAGTATCTGTTCGGTTCCTTTGCCCATTTATTAATTGGGTTGTTTGTTTCTTTGGTAATAAGTTTTTTGGTTCTTTACATATATCCTGAAGATTAATGCTGTATCTGAGGTGCAGATGGCAAAGATTTTTCTCCCATTCTGTAAGCTCTGTCTTTGCACTCTTGATTGCTTCCTTTGCTGTGAAGAAGCATTTTAGTTTGATTCCATCCCATTTATTGATTCTTGATTTTACTTCTTGAGCTTTAGGAGTCTTGTTGAGGAAGTCATTTCCTAAGCCGATATGATGGAGTGTTGGGTCTATATTTTTTTCTAGTAGATGTAGGGTTTCTGATCTAACATCTAGGTTTTTGATCCATTTAGTGTTCAGTTTTGTGCAGGGTGAGAGATAGGGGTTAAATTTGATTCTGCTACATATGGATTTCTAGTTTTCCCAGCACCGTACTTTGAAAAAGGTATTTTTTTTCCCCAATGTATGTTTATGGCACACTTATCCAGTGTGAGATAACTGTATTTATGTGGGTTTGTCTGTTGTGTTCCATTGGTCTTCGTGTCTGTTTTGGTCATGCTGTTTTATTACTGTAGCTCTGGAGTATAATTTGAGGTCTGGTATTTTGGTACTTCCTGCTTTGAGAAGGATTGCTTGAGAAGGATTGCTTTGGCTAATCTGGGCCTCTGATTTTTCCAAATGAATTTCATGATTGCTTTTTCTATTTCTATGAAGAATGCCATTTGAATTTTAATAGGAATTGCATTAAATCTGTATAGTGCTTTTGGTAGTATGGCCATTTTGATAATATTAATTCTGCCTATCCAAGAACAGAGGAGATCTTTCCATCTTCTAAGGTCTTCTTCAATTTCTTTAATGTTCTGTAGTTTTCATTGTAGATGTCTTTTATCACTTTTGTTAGATTTATTCCCAGGTATTTTATTTTATTTTTTTGAGTCTATTGTGAATGGGATAGTTTTCCTAATCTCTCCTTTGGCTGATTCATTATTGGTATGTAGGAATACAATTGATATATGGGTGTAAATTTTAATTTTATATACTGCTATTTTGCTGAATTCATTGACAAGTTCAACAAGTTTTCTGGTGGAGTTTTTTGTGTCCTCTAAATATAGGATAATGTCATCAGCAAATAGGGTTAATTTGAGTTCTTCTTTTCATATTTGTATCTTTTTCATTTCTTTCTTTTGCCTAATTTCTCTGCCTAGAGTTTCAAGGATTGTGTTGAACAGAAATGGTGAAAGAAGGCATCCCTATGTCTTGTTTCAATTTTTAGAGGAATTCTTTCAATTTCTCTCCATTTAGAATGATGTTGGCCTTTGGTTTAGCATTTCCAGCATTTCCAATGTTGATGTGTGTTCCTACTATGCCTTGTTTTTCCAGTGTTTTAAACATGAATGGATGTTGTATTTTGTTAAATTCTTTTTCTGCATCTATTGAGATAATAATGTGATTCTTTCAGTCTGTTGATGTGGTGAATTATGTTAATTGACTGCCATAGTTTGAGCCAACCTTTCATCCCTGGGATGAACCCCACTTAATCATGGTGCACTATCTTTTTAATGTGTTTCTGTATGCAATTTGCCAGAATTTCATTAAGAATTTTTGCATCTATGTTCATCAGGGATATTGGTCTGAAGTTTTCTTTTCTTGATATGTCTTTGTCTGTTTTGGGTATCAGATTGATTCTAGCTTCATGGAATAGTTTGGCAGTGTTCCCTCCTTTTCTATTTTGTGGAATAGTTTGAGGAGGATTGGTATTAGTTCTTCTTTGAAGGCCTGGTTGAACTTGGCTGAGAATCCATCCTGTCCTGGGCTTTTCTTTCTTGGTAGGCTTTTGATGGCATCTTCAAATTCATTGGTTGATATTGATCTGTTTACATTTTCTATGTCCTTCAGCTTCAATTTGGGTAGATCATATGTCTCTAGAATTTTGTTGATGTCCTCAACATTTTCTATTTTATTAGAGTATCCATTTTCAAAATAGGTTCTGATTATCCTCTGTATTTCAGTGGTGTCATGGGATAATTTCCTTTTTCACCACGAACTTTAGAAATTTGAGTTTTTTCCCCCCTCTTTCTTTTGGTTAAAATGGCTAAGGGTTTATCAATTTCATTGATTTTTTTCAAAGAAGCAACTTTTTGTTCAGTTGATTATTGAATGTTTTTGTTTCAATTTCATTGATTTCAGCTCTGATTTTAATTATTTCCTGTCTTCTACTTCTCTTAGTGTTTTTTTTTTTTTTTTTTTCAGGACCTTGAGATGTAGTGTTGGGTTATTTATTTAGTGACTTTCTATTCTTTTAATGAATGAGTCAGTATTATGAATTTTCCTTTTAGAACCAGATATTTTGATATGTTGTGTCCCTATTCTCGTTTACCTTTAAGAATTTTTAAATTTCATCTCTGATTTTTTTCTGCTCTCCATTGATCATTGAGAAGTAGTAGTGTATTATTTATTAATACACTACAGGTGTTAGAGTAGCTTCTAGTTTCCATCATGTCATTGATTTCTAATTATAATCTGATAGAATGCAAGATACTATTTCTATTTTTTGTATTGGCTAAGTGTTTCTTTGTGGCCTAAGATGTGGTCTATTTTAGAAAACGACCTGTGTGCTGCTGAGAAGAAAGTGTATTCAGTCATTGATGGATAAAATTTATATATATATATTTATATATATAAAATATATATATATTTTATATATATAAATATATATAAATATAAATATATTTATATTTATATAAATATATATATAAATCTGTTTATATATATAAAAATCTGTTAAGTCTAATTTATTGATTGGATTTTCTAGTTCTGTAGCTTCTTTGTTTAGTTTTTGTTTGGATGATCTATCCAGTAATGAGAGACATGTTACAATTACCTAGTATTACTATGTTGTGTTCTAATTCCCTTGAGCAGTATGAAATGACCTTCTTGGTCCTTTCTGATTAACTTTGATCTGAAGTTCAATGTGATATAAGGACAGAAACCCCTGCTTGTTTATGAGATCCATGTGAACAATATGTTTTTTCCCATCCTTTTACCTTCTGTCTATGGATGTCTTTGACCATGAGGTGAGTCTCTTAGAAACAGCACATTGTTGGGTCTGTTTTTAAATCCATTTTGCCAGTCTATGTCTTTTGATTGATGGGTTTTGGCCATTTACATTCAATGTTATTATTGAGATATGATTTTTATTTCCTGTCATTTTGATTTATTTCTGATTTTTAATTTGAATTAACTTCTCCTTTGATTGACTATTCTTCTAGTGTAGTTCCTCCCTTTGTTGGTTTTTAGTTTTATTTTTCATTTCTTCTTCATGAGATATTTCACTGAGTATGTTTTGCAGTACAGGCTTTCTAGTTGTGAATTCTTTTAACTTTTGTTTATCGTGGAAGGTTTTTATTTCATCATCAAATCTAAAGCTTAATTTTGCCAGATACGGTATTCTTGACTGGCATCCATTTCCTTTCAGGGCTTGGTATATATTATTCTAAGACGCTACTAGCTTTTAGGGTCTGGGTTGGGAAATCAGCTGAGATGCAGACTGGTTTCCCTCTAAATGTGGCCTCTTGTTTTTCTCTAGCAGCTTTTAAAATTTTCTTATTCTGTATGTTTGGCATTTCACAATGATGTGCCTTGTTATAGGTCTGTTGTAATTTTGAATTTTTGGAGTCCTGTAAGTCTCCTGTATTTTATTTTCCATTTCATTCTTAGTATTTGGAAAATTTTCTGATATTATTTCATTGAAAAGATTGTGCATTCTTTTGTATCTCCAAGCCTTCATCTATCCTGATAAATCTTAAATTTGGTCTTTTCATGTTATCCCATTTTTCTTGACAGTTCTGTTTGTGTCCTCTTAACATCACTTTTTCCATGGTCAACTTTATTTTACAGATTATATATATTTTCTTTGTTGCCTGAAACTCTGTCTTCCAAGTGGTCTAGTCTGCTGGTGATGCTTTCCATTGAGTTTTTAATTTGTTTTATTGATTCCTCCATTTCAAGAATTTCCAATTTATTAGAAAAATTGGAATTTCTATCTTCTTATTGAAATGGTCTTGCACGTCTTGGATTTTCTCTCTGATTTCAGCCCTTATGTTTTTTTTTAACCTCACAGATCAGTTTAGGGTCTGGGTCTGGGATCAGTTTAGGGTCTATGAACTTTCTGAATTTATTCTCTGACATTTCCTCCACTGTGGTATCATTGGATTCTGTTAATGAGGTATTTTGGTTTGTTTGGGATGGTTTGTTCCCTTGCTTTTTCATGTTGTTTGTATAGACATACAAGACAAACCCATTTATCAGAAAGAATCTGAGGTGGAAGAGCTTCTATCCTGTGAATTTATAGTGCTCCTGAAGATTTCTAGTACCTCACATTTTAGGGGGAGCCAAATAATACCAATAACCAATGCAATTAATATTCAGCATTAAACTAAATACTTAGTTCCTATTTTGATATCTACAGTGTTAATTGGCACTATAAACAGAAATGACATGATAGGCAGTTGCCAATAGAAATATTATGTCTATAAAAGTGTTTGCTGTTTCAAAAAGGGGAAGAAGGAGAATGCACAGGAGATGAAGGAGTAATACTTGAGAGATAATTGTTTTGAGTAGCAGTAATGAGTTAAAGGAAGAGAGAACAATAGAATTTGGCTATTCACAAAAGAAAAGAGAAAAAGAGAATCAAGGGAAACAGAAAAAAATATAGAACAACAACAAAAAATATAAAAAAAAAACTAAGTTATACTAATCAATAACCCTAGTCCTCAAAAGACAGA
>JAJEJO010000864.1:368239-380260 GCA_020662805.1 Glaucomys volans
AAAAACTAAGTTATACTAATCAATAACCCTAGTCCTCAAAAGACAGAGTCAAGAAAATAACTACCTTCAAAAAATCCTAGAAATAAGAAGGGTGAGACAAATATGTATAGGTACAATTGTCCATGGACCATTCAACACATAAAAATAAAAAATAAAAAGGTTCTTGATGGAAGGGTAAGGAATTGTTTCTGCTGCAATGGTCGATAAATTGTCTATGCTATTATGTGTTAGTTGTCAGTTCCCAGTTATCTTTATTGAGATATGCATTGCCTGCAAAAGTAGTAGTCAGGAGCTGTCAATTCCTTCTTTTTTGCCATGCTGGTCAGGCTGTACGTTCTCAGCTTCCGTTCTCAGCAGGATGAGGTGGGGCAGGTTGGAGGGTGTTGTGTACTCCAGGCACAGCAAGGGGTTGCTGCAGAGTTCTGTGAAAGGGGTTCCCAGAGGCAGAGCTCCTAGAGACAGGGTCTGGGTCAAGCTAGATCCCGGGTGCTTTGTGGAATGATGTTTGGTGAAGCTTTTGAATCAGCACACCTACAGAGTCCATCTGCTTCTTCAGCTTGAGCAGCCGAGGAGCCTGTCCTTTGCTCTCCTCTGCCTCCCATGGCTTCCTTATCTTGGCCACCTGGGCTCAGTCCCAAAGTGCACCTTCATTCCTCCTCAACCCAGTCAAGTCCCTGGTCATCCCCCACTGGTCCTGTGAACTGCGAGATTCAAAATGTGAGCAACACACAGGAGCTCTGGGTCTGAGTGTCTCGAATTCCCTTGGGTGCAACACTTTCCATGCCTGAATTTCACCTGGTTTTCTGATCACATTCTGGGTACCATGGTGGGCCTCTGCCATGTCAGATTTGCAGACCCAGCTGGAATTACACAAGTCTGGTGCCTGAGTTTGCACTTTACCTGTCCACTGCCACAGCACAGCAGGAAAAGACCATCACCAGCCTGCTCCTCGCAGGTCACCAGGACACAGGCAGCATCCATGCACATGAAAACCAAGTTCAGCTCACCCACTGAGTCAACTCAGCAGTGTCCAGTATCACCATCCTCTCCGCTTCAAGGTACACCTCAGTGCCCTCCCAAATGTGGGCTCTCTTAGTCTCGCTCCCTGACCTGCCTGTGGGTGGATCTACATTGGCAGCTGGGTGCCCTGGTGGGTTTCTTCTTTCCTTTTTAATTTTTTTTTCTATCCAACCTTCTGAGTCCCTAGGCTGTTCTGAGAGTCTAGCTTTAAATTGCAGTAGGATTTTTCTTTATTTCTTCCTTCCTTCCTTTCTTCATCTCTTTCTTTCCTTCCTTTGTTCCTTCCTTTCTTCTTTCTCTCCCTCTTTCCTCCCTCCCTCCCTCCCTTCCTTCCCTTCTTTCTTCCTTTCCTTCCTTCCTTCCTCCCTTCCTTTCCTTTCCTTTCCTTTCCTTTCCTTTCCTTTCCTTTCTTTCCTTTCTTTTCTTTCCTGACTTCTATGCTTTTCTGGTCCCTGAGCCGTTTGGAAAGTAACCTTCTCTACTCTGCCATCTTGACCCCCTTCAGCATTGGTATTAATTCTTCTTTGAAGGTCTGATCAAACTTGGCTGAGAATCCATCTGGTCCTGGACTTTTCTCTGTTGGAAGACATCTGATAGTTGATTCAATTTCATTACTTGATATTGATCTGTTTGTTTTCTATATCCTCATAGTTCAATTTGAGTAGATCATATGTCTCTAGGAATTTGTCAGTATCTTCAAGATTTTCTAGCTTATTGGAGTATCAATTTTCAATATAGTTTCTGATGATCCTGTGGATATCCTGTGCTGTGTTGATATTTTCTTTTTCATCTTGATATTTGTTAATTAGAGTGTTTTGTCTTTTTATTTTGGTTAGTTTGGCTAAGGATTTATCAATCTTATTTATCCTTTCAAGAAACCAACTCATAGTTTCTTTGATCTTTTGTATTTTCTTCTCAATTTAATTGATTTTGTGTCTGATTTTAATTATTTCCTATCTTCTACTGATTTTGGTGTTGGTTTGTTCTTTTCCTAAGGTCTTGAGACATAATGTTTATTATTTATTTGGTATCTTTCTGTTCTTTTATGTATGAACACAATGCTATAAATTTTTCTCTTATAACTGCCTTCATACTGTCCCAGATTTTGATTGTTATATCACTATTCTCATTTACTTCTAAGGATTTTTTAAAAAATTTCTGCCCTTCTTTTGCTATCCATTCATCATTCAAAAGTGTATTATTTGATCTCCAGGACTTGGAGTCGTTTCTATTTTTTATCTTATTTATTTATAATTCCATTCCATTATGATCTGATAGAATGCAAGGTATTATCTCTGTTTTTTTTTGTATTTGCTGACATTTGCTTTGTGATCTAAAATATGATTTATGTTCGAAAATGTTCCATGTGCTGCTGAGAAGGTGAATTCAATCATGGACAGATGAAATATTCTATAGATGTTTATTCAGTCCATGTTATTAATTGCATTTTTTAGTTGTGTGGAATCTTAGTTTATGTCTGTATAATCTATCCAGTGGTAAGAGAGGTGTGTTAAAGTCACCCAGTATTATTGTATTGTGGTCTATTTGATTCTTAATATTGAGAAGGGCTTGTTTTATGTCCATGGATGCACCATTGTTTGGGGCATAAATATTTATAATTGTTATATGTTGTTGTATGATTCCCTGTTGAGTATGAAGTGACCTTTGTTGTCTCTTCTGATTAATTTTGGCTTGAAGTTCACTTTATCTGATTTGAGAACAGTTACCCTTGCTTATTTACAAGTACCATCTGAATGGTATGTCTTTTCCCATCCTTTCACCTTCAGTCTGTGGATATCTTTGCCTCTGAGGTGAGGTGACTTCATATTTAGAGAAAGTCATCCATATAATTATATATATTGTAACTGAGAGATTGTATTATCCTTCTTTGTGAAATCACAATTACTTTATTTAGTTATGTACTTGAATTTTGAAAGGTGGTGGTATTTGGCTTGAATACAAATAAAAAAATGAATGATGTCACTCTATAACACTTGCTCTGTTTTTCCTAAAAATCCATCATTAGAGACAAGCAAATGGCAGTTGATGTATAATGAGAAATTTGAGTCTGTTGGACCTGAACTTAATTTGTGTTTTTGCCTCAAAGTAGGCTGTGCCTGATAATGATTTGATGAGTGGAGTATAATCGCTGGGTGAATGTAACCCATTTGTTTAATTGCCCAGACTCCTCACTGTACTTACAGTTAATTGGTTCCTATTTAGGTCCTCTTAATAGAGACCATAAAGCAGTAGGATTAGAGAAACCTGAAAATGAATGTTGAGTCTTTTCTTGAGGCCAAGACCTACAAGTGCTCATCTGTTTCATTTTTCAGTCTTCATGACACAGTAAGGAGAAAAAGTCTCTGAGGAAGGTGATTTATAAATTCTTTTTACTGTTTGGGGGCCTATGAAAGTTTTATAGCCACGAAGCGGGGGAAAAAAAAAACCCAAAGCATTCTTATGTCTAATTGAAGTCCTTCTCTTATGACTTGAAATTCTTTTTTGGATTTAGTGGCTCTACACTGCTGCTGGTCACTATCCAGTATTTAATAACTCTTTATATTCTGAAAGATAATATTTTAAGTTTTTTCTTCTAAGTTTCTTTCCCCATTCTTTATAGTTCATCTAACCTTTTCATTCAGACTTCTAGGTATTGCAGAAGAAAATCCCATCTGAAGCTTTCTAGCTTAGGAGAGTCATGAGAATTTATCTGATGAGGAGGAATACAAATCCCTTTCTAAAAAAGTGATTTCAGTGTTGCATTTTAAACTTAAACATACTAATTTACTTTAGGACAAACCAAAGAGCATATTTACAATATTTTTTTTATGTAAAAAATGTATATTTAGAATTAGCCAGCTGGACTCTGTTTAGATGACCCCAGCTTTTTGGCAATGTCCAAAGCATTGTAATCAGGAGCCAGCCAAACATATATGCCTTCTCTCCATTAGGCCTGATCAGGGTGTTGACCTTGGCCATACCAATGTCATAGAACTTCTGTACAGCCTGTTTGATCTGGGGTTTGGTAGCTTTGGCATTCACACTGAGCATGAGTGGGGTGTTGTCTTTGGTCTTCATGGCTGACTCAGTGGTCAAGGGGAATTTGGTGATGGCATATTGGCCAATGCTGTTTCTCCTGGGGGTGCTCCTCTGAGGGCATTTGGGTTCCCTCTGGAACTGCAGCATCAGAAGGCAGGTGATGTGCAGATTTTCTTTTTGTGACTGTGGTTGACCTTTTCCACTGCCTTCTTGACCTTCAAAACCTTTGCTTGAGCTATAGCTTTGGAATGGGCAGGGACTTATTTCTTCACATTTGGTGCCATTTGGGTGAAAAGGGCATTTCCTCAATATTAAGTGGAAAGAGAGATTACTAGTAGTATGTATTTTATGATCCTATAAAACCAGAAATACTTGAAAATATTATCAAATCCAACATGCACCATGGACTAAAAGTGAATTAGAAATGAGGGACTACATCAATAGTTAAGCAAATAAAAACGCAGAATTCCAAATCTGAAAAAGTTCATAACTTGTTGACTAAAGTTTCTTGTATTATTTCCTTATTACAAAAGCAGTATGTTCTCAGTGCAGAAAATAAGGACAAACATTCCATTAAGAGCAGTCAGAATTCTACTAACCCAAAAGAGGGTGGAAAAAAAATTCACAGAAAATAGCTTGGTGCCCCAATTCCAAATTTTTTTCTAGGTGCGTGTGTACACACACACACACACACTCTGATGTTAATCAGAGCTTTCCCATAGCTTCTGTTTTAATGTCTGCATCATATTCTGTTATCTGGATAAATAATAATTTATTCAATCAATATCCTTTTTTAGATGTTCAAATCTTTTCAAGTTTTCCCTAGCTTGTATAACATAACAGCATGAATCATTGGCTAAAAATAAATTACAAATAAGAAGACAAAGTCCTTTGTGGCATAGTAACTTTTAGCACATCATCCTCTCTTGCCACCATGAATAAAAGCCCAAGACTACACTCATCTGAGAACTTATAAATAAAAAATCTATTTTTGGCTTTATTTTTTCAGATATTTCTGCTGAATACAGCCCAGTGATTTTGACTTAGCTAAAGAAGGTCTACGAGTGGGGAAAGCCTAGTGAATTGTTGGTGACACGTTCCCTACTTGCTTAATATTCTGTATCACAGCTGGTTACAAGAGGATGGCTTGATGATTTGACACCCTCTGGTTTTTGATTTGGAACATCCTGCTTCCACTCAGCTCCTACCTCTCAAAGCCTGTCCTGTATGAGGCCTTCTTTATCCAGCTGCCAGGAATTGCCAAGAAGAGGGGGTCATGGTGGAAGAAAGCAGGACATGCTAATTACTAGGGAGAAGGTGCCAGCCTCTAGCTAACACACTGTGCTGGGATTGTTTTGGACCACTGAGAAAACAGAGCCAGAGTGTTTCTCTATAACGGGATGATAGCAGGAGGGCCTGGAAGAGAACACAATCTGAGCAATGGGAGGGGAAGTGGGAATTCAAGATGCACAGGGATGCGCCCTTCCTAGTTCTCATGAAGACATGCGATCAGTGAGATGTGTAAGAAGTGGAGTTTGATTTAATGGTTTTGTTTCAATAGCAACCACATAGATAGCTAATTGGGCAGCAAAGATTCAAATTTGGGTTTGTCTCACATTATAGCAGAAAAAAATGACAAATAGACAAATAAGTTTTTTTTCTTTTGCTAATAGCCAAATAATTACCATTCTGTGGAAAATCCAGTTTCTGGGCATATTTGTCAGTGATCAAATTGTAATTTTCTCAACTTTCTCACTTATTCATTGTGAAGAGTTTAGCCTTGACCATCAAAATGCTAATAGCTAGTTAGAAGTTATTTTTTTTTGTGGCCTTATTTGTGTCAATTTCTGAGTTTAAAGTAGATCTGTCTTGACTTGAGTGCCAAGTTTTTTTTTTTTTTTTTTTTCCAAATTGTCTGCCCCATTATTCTATCACTCAAGAGTGTCCAAGGCTACTGGTCAAGTAGCCATGCCCATGCCACTTCTCAGATCAGCAAGGCCCTTCCTCCCAACCTAGTCATATATAATTAGAGAAAGATTTTCATTGTTCTCTGTTCATGTTCCAGTCATGAGTAGATAATGTTTCCTTGCTTTTAAGGCATCGCCTATCTGTGCTATTTACTTTCAAGTTTTGTGCAGCTGAACTAATGACACATAATCTGTATTCTGATGGAATCAAGTATTTACTGCATACCTCTCTGCTGCCATGTTGATGGGTACCAGGAAGGCAAGTTGGTGGTCAGGGGGCTTCAGATCACTGAGCTGGGAAATCAGCATATGCCCAAGGTCTAGGAGGAAGTGTGACTGGGAATAAGATTTGGATTAGGAGGACTTAGCAGGAAAGAGAAGTTTTGACTTAAACCTTTGTGGTAATGACCCTGCTCCCTACTTCACTGGGAAATGAAAAGCCATCAGAATTTTCCAAGTCCCTGCCTTCACATCTTCCCACATGGGTGTCCCTACAATTGGCTTTCTCTTATGTGACCATTCCCATGGTCTCGGTGAAGGCCAGCCTGGTGAAGGTTTCCTCGAGGACATCATTCCAGCACTGCTCACCTCTCTCTTCTGAATCAATTTTCTCTGTTTCCACTAACTCATTCCTACTAATTAACTTGCATCTTGTCACTTTTCTTATCTTACCAAAAAATTCTGTGAATGAGAAGACTTGGCATATAGTAGGTGCTCAGTGAGCACTTGTTAAATGGATGAATGAATTAATTAACATAAGAACTAAGGCTTTTGTAATAATTCTGATTTGGGCTGATTTAGACCTGTTGGTAATAAGAGTCAAAAAGAAAGGGAGGTTGGATATAAGCCTTAAAGGAACAATTAAAAGTGCTCAGTGATTTATATACATATGTAACACAGGAGAAGTAACCTGTAATTTTAAGCCTGTATTTGACAATAAGATTCATTGCTAATACAACTTTGCATATGTGATAGGAGCAGTATGTTTTCCACCTTTAAGTAGTTTCATTTCCATTTTTTCAGGTAATGTTCTCTTTTGGGATTTCTCACTAATGGTAGACCATTAACAATGAGCTCACGTGGAATTCACTTCTTTACTTAGAGTTTTGATTACTCTTTAGCATTGGCTGAGAGACAGAGATGATCGAGAGGTGAAAGCATTTACCTTTTTCTGGGTACACCAGAATAATACTGTAACCTCAGTGTCCTCTGTTAGGTTCACTCATGCAATGGCTGCACAGACTGAGCATCGTGGACTGCCTAGACACCGTAATTTGCAAGAATTCTCTAATAGGTCGATTATTCCCTGTTTCCCTCTCTCTCTCACTCTTCCTTTTTTATTTGGAACCATATTTTATTTGGTTTGGGATGTTTCCTCAAATGGATACACAGTCGTCACATTTTCTGGCTGTTCAGATGAACTTCTGAACACAGGAATTTCCCACCCTCTGAATATTCTCTTCTCCAGGCGGTCACCAGAGGTGTGTATTTTCTTAGCTTCCTTTGCAGCTGTTGCACAACTGTGTGACTCAGACTCAGACCATCAGATAACCTCAACAAGACTTGGACTTGCATGTGAGAAATGGGAGAAAGCACACAGGACAGAGTCCAGTTTGGCATGGGGGTGGGATGGGGGTAAGAGTGTGGTGGAAGACAGCAGTACTGGTGTTCAATGGCTAGTGTTGGTGGTGAGCTGTGCCTGGCCCAATACAGTCTTGACTAGAATTTGATTCCTCATTGTACAGCCTCCAGTCCTGATTCTTGTGTCTTCCTAGAGGCTTTGCAAGCCTCCTAACAACCTTTAACAAGTGCTATTTCTGTGTAAATGACGTTTAGTTTTGTGGTACAAGGTACTATGGTGATGGTTTTTAATATAACACAATAAGGATTAAAAGAGGGGACATGATGTGTCACATACTAATTCCTTCTTCCCTCACCAGACTGAGAGAGGAATGCAAAAATAGCTATGGATCTTTGCGTCTTTATTATTAATAGTAACAAATAATATTTTCTGAGCATGCAGTATTTCTGGACATTGTTCCATAGGATACTTCGAGTAGTGCTGTGATAAGAACCACCATTCTGTCTTCTTTTAGATGGGAAAAATAATGTTGAGCAATGTGCTCTTTTAGCCTGGGTGCCACAGAAAATGGAGCGTACATGCTTGCTCTTAAATGGGAAATGGGGGTAGTAATCCCAGGGCAGCAAGAGTAAGGGGAAAAGGAGAAGCAAAGAAGGGAAGGAAGGACAACATGGTGTGTTACCAAGTCAGCAGCAGCTCTACTAAGAAATAGAGAGTTCCTTGGTCTTTGGACAGATCTTATGGAACCTCTATGCATTAGAAGAGTCCACTGTGGGGGAAGGAGGAAGAATTCATCTCCTGTCTCTCATTGATTAAAGTTTGCCCATAGGCCTTACTTGTCAATATTCAGCCCCACTGGACATGGTATGGGGGGTGGTGGCTAGCAGCCAGAGAGAGCAGTTGGCGGAGACCTGGGTGCCGAAGCTGCTGTGCTCTGGCCATGACTTTGGGGAGGGAATCTGTGCTGGTGGCCAGTCCTCACTCTGGGGAACTGGACGGCTGGAAGTGTTAGGAAATGGGGCTCTTCACTGAACAAGCTCCTGAAGCTTTGGAAGGGAGAGGTGGGAAATGACAGACCAGGGGAAGGGTAACATGTAGACGTGGCTCCAGTCTTTGCCCCTGCCATCACATGGCCTTCTTTCTGTGTGTCTATGCTTGTGAATCTCTGTTTTCTCTTCTTTGAGGACAACAGTCATGTTGGATTAGGACTCACCCTTAAGTATGACCTCATCTTAACTCAATGACATCTGCAAAGACCTTTTTTCCAAATAAGGCCGCATTCACTGGTGCTGGGGATTTAGGACCTCAACCTATTTTTTTAGGGAACACACTTTAACCCATAGAACCATCTATGTGACTAGGAGAGACATGGGTTAGGATTCACAGAGAAAGGGAAGTAATTAATTTCATTTTCAGTACGTTGAGATTGAATTGCTTTAGAGATAGAAAGGTCATTATGTCCAATGAGCAACATGGTATGTTGCTGGAGCTTCAGAGAATTACTGGCTGGTGAGGAGACAGAAGGCCATTAGCATCTGTTTGATGTTGCTGTGAAATGCATACATGCTAAAGACCTTGGGGAGCCATGATATTTAATGGGAGGTGGGAGAAGAAGGGAGGAAATCTTGGGATAGACTTGGAGTTGACAGTCAGGAAGTAGCGAGGGGGAAAAAAAGGATAACTAGGAGAAAGTAGTGTTAGACAAGATATGAGACGGCTTCCAAGGAGGAACACAGTGTTTTACTAAGGTCAACAGCCCTCTATACTGCAGAGTTCTCAGTATTGAGAACTCCCATTTACCCATGGTGATTTCCTATGGTTTGATGAAAAGGATTGAGAATGTCCCTCACATTTCAGACAAGAAACGATCATCTGGAGAGGTTTCAGAGGATGTAAGTACTGAAGCAAGACGGCAGGGGGATGACAAGCAATTAGTAGGTAGAACCATGACACCAGTCAGCAGAGGACACTGCTCTACGAGGAAACATGAGGATGGGGGTGCTGGTTGGAACCAGGGAACTTGAGTTTGTTTTCCTTCAGGCAGGAGGGAGCAATTGAAGACAGAGAGGTCCAAGGGGTGAGCAGGAGCAAGCCAGGATTCAGGATGCAGTCCAGACTTCAAACAAAGGGCTTTTGTTTTGATTTCTGTATGTTGAGCTTCTGCACTTTATTTAATACGAAGAGCAAGTTCTGAGAAATCTGTGGAAACTGTTGAATTAGCTGTCCCGGCTCAAAAAAAAACCCACAAAACCCTATTAATCATTAAATATAGCTCTACACAGAGTAATTTACAGCAGTAGCTTGAATGAACACGTTCAGACAATTCCGGGTTATTTAAGGTCATGTTTTCAAAAGGACCTTAATCGACAGGAATTGCCATTAAAGCTGTAATTATTTGCATTTCAGTTCCCGACTAGATCTTATAATTTGGATATGTGTAAATTTCAGCTTTTGAATTTTGGCTTGCATATGAGGAGAAAAAACATTTCTCAGTACTGAATTATTAAAAATACCATGGAGATTTTACACCACACAGATTTTAATACTGGTTCAGTTTTTAGAACATAGATTACAGTTTAATAAAAATATCTTTTTATAGTTCTCTGCTGAAGCAATGTTACTGGTAGTGATACCTTTTAGAAAAGCACATACATATTATCATTATAAAAAATTCATGTTAGTTGGAAGAATTTGAAAAATGCATAAACATATCAAAAATACTAAAATCACTCATAATTCCATCGCCTAGAACTAACCATTATTTCAGTGTTTTTCATTCTTTGTATTATGAAATATTTCATAAATATAATAAGCATACATTTATGCACACTGTTTCAATGCATTCTGCCTTATTATATTTATTTAAAAGTGTTTCCAAAGAAATATTATGGATTCAAATAAAGTCTTATCCCTTCTCTGTTTCTCTTTCCTTCCCCAAAGTAGACACTCTCTGGAACTTGAACGGTATTCCTTCAATGTCTTTATACTTTTACAATGTGTGTAACTATTTATAGTCCATATGCAGAAGTGTCATAAAAATACAGTCACTTTATATTAGGTAGAGGGGAGTGAAGGGAGGGGAAGGGGTATAGGGGTAGAAAGGATAGTAGAGTGAAACAGACATTATTACCTCATGTACATGTATGATTGCATGACCCATGTGGTCCTGCAATGTGTACAATCAGAAAAATGAGAGATTATACTCTATTGATGTATGATCTATCAAAATGTATAAATGATTCTACTGTCATGTACAACTAATAAGAACAAGTAAAATTAAAATGAAAGAGGTGAAAGGAGAATAAACATCTATTTTAAGTCTGGACACCTTAAAAGAATAGTCCTCTACAGAGAGAGATCTTGCTGCATCTCTGAGAAAGAGAGAGCCCAGGCAAGTGAAGCAAACCCCACCTACGAGTGTGGCCTGTTGGAGTTGGGAAAGTGGCGGGGTGTTGAGTTCTTGATTGCAACTCCTTCCAGAAATGGGAATGCACTGGCTGTGCACTGGGTCTGTTGTGGAGGTGACAGCCTCCCTCCGTGGAGTCTGCTAGGGGAGCCTTATAACTCTTGGGTCCTGCCTGGAAGATCAGACAGAGGAATTTGGCCTGGAACTCTGCTCCTCATATGGTAACGCTATGTTTAATTCTTTGAGAAACCTGCCAAACTGCTTTCCAAAGTGGCTGCAGCATGGTACTTTCCCACCAGTGATGGGTGGAGGTTCCAATCTGCTGCATCTTTACCCAAAGCTATCATTATCTATCCTTTGATCATATCCATGCCAGTGGGTGTGACATGGCAGCTCACTGTGCTTTTGATTTGCATTTCCCTGTGACTTATGAAGTTGAATAAGTTTTTTTTGAACATTAAAAAAATTGTATGTGTATGTGTGTGTCTGTGTGTGTGTGTGTGTGTGTGTGTGTATTGAGTATAAGAGTTTTTTTTACTTATTGTGGATTGTTAGACTCTTATCACATATATAGTTTGTTAATGTATTCCCCCATCCTGTGGATTCTCATCTCATTTTCTTGTTAGTGTTGTTTGAAGCACAGAGTTTTTAATTGTGATGAAGTCCAACTTACTGATTTGGTTGTTGGTACTACATCATTTCTGTTATGCTAAGTGAGATCAGCCAATCCCAAAAATCCAAAAGCCGAATGGTCTCTCTGATAAATGAATGATGATGCATAATGTGGGGGGGAAAGATGGCAAGAATGGAGGAAAGATAGCTAGCATAGAGGGAAGGGAGGGGTGGGGGTGGGTGGGGGGTAAAATTAATAACAGAGTGTGTGACAGATACCATTGCCCTGTGTACATGTATGAACACACAGATGGTGTGACTCTACTTTGTGTACAACCAGTGAAACAATAGCTGTACTCCATTTGTGTTCAATGAATCAATAAGTAAATAAAAAA
>JAJEJO010000864.1:380660-391080 GCA_020662805.1 Glaucomys volans
TTTTTTTTTTTTTTTTTTTTCCAAATTGTCTGCCCCATTATTCTATCACTCAAGAGTGTCCAAGGCTACTGGTCAAGTAGCCATGCCCATGCCACTTCTCAGATCAGCAAGGCCCTTCCTCCCAACCTAGTCATATATAATTAGAGAAAGATTTTCATTGTTCTCTGTTCATGTTCCAGTCATGAGTAGATAATGTTTCCTTGCTTATAAGGCATTGCCTATCTGTGCTATTTACTTTCAAGTTTTGTGCAGCTGAACTAATGACACATAATCTGTATTCTGATGGAATCAAGTATTTACTGCATACCTCTCTGCTGCCATGTTGATGGGTACCAGGAAGGCAAGTTGGTGGTCAGGGGGCTTCAGATCACTGAGCTGGGAAATCAGCATATGCCCAAGGTCTAGGAGGAAGTGTGACTGGGAATAAGATTTGGATTAGGAGGACTTAGCAGGAAAGAGAAGTTTTGACTTAAACCTTTGTGGTAATGACCCTGCTCCCTACTTCACTGGGAAATGAAAAGCCATCAGAATTTTCCAAGTCCCTGCCTTCACATCTTCCCACATGGGTGTCCCTACAATTGGCTTTCTCTTATGTGACCATTCCCATGGTCTCGGTGAAGGCCAGCCTGGTGAAGGTTTCCTCGAGGACATCATTCCAGCACTGCTCACCTCTCTCTTCTGAATCAATTTTCTCTGTTTCCACTACCTCATTCCTACTAATTAACTTGCATCTTGTCACTTTTCTTATCTTACCAAAAAATTCTGTGAATGAGAAGACTTGGCATATAGTAGGTGCTCAGTGAGCACTTGTTAAATGGATGAATGAATTAATTAACATAAGAACTAAGGCTTTTGTAATAATTCTGATTTGGGCTGATTTAGACCTGTTGGTAATAAGAGTCAAAAAGAAAGGGAGGTTGGATATAAGCCTTAAAGGAACAATTAAAAGTGCTCAGTGATTTATATACATATGTAACACAGGAGAAGTAACCTGTAATTTTAAGACTGTATTTGACAATAAGATTCATTGCTAATACAACTTTGCATATGTGATAGGAGCAGTATGTTTTCCACCTTTAAGTAGTTTCATTTCCATTTTTTCAGGTAATGTTCTCTTTTGGGATTTCTCACTAATGGTAGACCACTAACAATGAGCTCACGTGGAATTCACTTCTTTACTTAGAGTTTTGATTACTCTTTAGCATTGGCTGAGAGACAGAGATGATCGAGAGGTGAAAGCATTTACCTTTTTCTGGGTACACCAGAATAATACTGTAACCTCAGTGTCCTCTGTTAGGTTCACTCATGCAATGGCTGCACAGACTGAGCATCGTGGACTGCCTAGACACCGTAATTTGCAAGAATTCTCTAATAGGTCGATTATTCCCTGTTTCCCTCTCTCTCTCACTCTTCCTTTTTTATTTGGAACCATATTTTATTTGGTTTGGGATGTTTCCTCAAATGGATACACAGTCGTCACATTTTCTGGCTGTTCAGATGAACTTCTGAACACAGGAATTTCCCACCCTCTGAATATTCTCTTCTCCAGGCGGTCACCAGAGGTGTGTATTTTCTTAGCTTCCTTTGCAGCTGTTGCACAACTGTGTGACTCAGACTCAGACCATCAGATAACCTCAACAAGACTTGGACTTGCATGTGAGAAATGGGAGAAAGCACACAGGACAGAGTCCAGTTTGGCATGGGGGTGGGATGGGGGTAAGAGTGTGGTGGAAGACAGCAGTACTGGTGTTCAATGGCTAGTGTTGGTGGTGAGCTGTGCCTGGCCCAATACAGTCTTGACTAGAATTTGATTCCTCATTGTACAGCCTCCAGTCCTGATTCTTGTGTCTTCCTAGAGGCTTTGCAAGCCTCCTAACAACCTTTAACAAGTGCTATTTCTGTGTAAATGACGTTTAGTTTTGTGGTACAAGGTACTATGGTGATGGTTTTTAATATAACACAATAAGGATTAAAAGAGGGGACATGATGTGTCACATACTAATTCCTTCTTCCCTCACCAGACTGAGAGAGGAATGCAAAAATAGCTATGGATCTTTGCGTCTTTATTATTAATAGTAACAAATAATATTTTCTGAGCATGCAGTATTTCTGGACATTGTTCCATAGGATACTTCGAGTAGTGCTGTGATAAGAACCACCATTCTGTCTTCTTTTAGATGGGAAAAATAATGTTGAGCAATGTGCTCTTTTAGCCTGGGTGCCACAGAAAATGGAGCGTACATGCTTGCTCTTAAATGGGAAATGGGGGTAGTAATCCCAGGGCAGCAAGAGTAAGGGGAAAAGGAGAAGCAAAGAAGGGAAGGAAGGACAACATGGTGTGTTACCAAGTCAGCAGCAGCTCTACTAAGAAATAGAGAGTTCCTTGGTCTTTGGACAGATCTTATGGAACCTCTATGCATTAGAAGAGTCCACTGTGGGGGAAGGAGGAAGAATTCATCTCCTGTCTCTCATTGATTAAAGTTTGCCCATAGGCCTTACTTGTCAATATTCAGCCCCACTGGACATGGTATGGGGGGTGGTGGCTAGCAGCCAGAGAGAGCAGTTGGCAGAGACCTGGGTGCCGAAGCTGCTGTGCTCTGGCCATGACTTTGGGGAGGGAATCTGTGCTGGTGGCCAGTCCTCACTCTGGGGAGCTGGACGGCTGGAAGTGTTAGGAAATGGGGCTCTTCACTGAACAAGCTCCTGAAGCTTTGGAAGGGAGAGGTGGGAAATGACAGACCAGGGGAAGGGTAATATGTAGACGTGGCTCCAGTCTTTGCCCCTGCCATCACATGGCCTTCTTTCTGTGTGTCTATGCTTGTGAATCTCTGTTTTCTCTTCTTTGAGGACAACAGTCATGTTGGATTAGGACTCACCCTTAAGTATGACCTCATCTTAACTCAATGACATCTGCAAAGACCTTTTTTCCAAATAAGGCCGCATTCACTGGTGCTGGGGATTTAGGACCTCAACCTATTTTTTTAGGGAACACACTTTAACCCATAGAACCATCTATGTGACTAGGAGAGACATGGGTTAGGATTCACAGAGAAAGGGAAGTAATTAATTTCATTTTCAGTATGTTGAGATTGAATTGCTTTAGAGATAGAAAGGTCATTATGTCCAATGAGCAACATGGTATGTTGCTGGAGCTTCAGAGAATTACTGGCTGGTGAGGAGACAGAAGGCCATTAGCATCTGTTTGATGTTGCTGTGAAATGCATACATGCTAAAGACCTTGGGGAGCCATGATATTTAATGGGAGGTGGGAGAAGAAGGGAGGAAATCTTGGGATAGACTTGGAGTTGACAGTCAGGAAGTAGCGAGGGGGAAAAAAAGGATAACTAGGAGAAAGTAGTGTTAGACAAGATATGAGACGGCTTCCAAGGAGGAACACAGTGTTTTACTAAGGTCAACAGCCCTCTATACTGCAGAGTTCTCAGTATTGAGAACTCCCATTTACCCATGGTGATTTCCTATGGTTTGATGAAAAGGATTGAGAATGTCCCTCACATTTCAGACAAGAAACGATCATCTGGAGAGGTTTCAGAGGATGTAAGTACTGAAGCAAGACGGCAGGGGGATGACAAGCAATTAGTAGGTAGAACCATGACACCAGTCAGCAGAGGACACTGCTCTACGAGGAAACATGAGGATGGGGGTGCTGGTTGGAACCAGGGAACTTGAGTTTGTTTTCCTTCAGGCAGGAGGGAGCAGTTGAAGACAGAGAGGTCCAAGGAGTGAGCAGGAGCAAGCCAGGATTCAGGATGCAGTCCAGACTTCAAACAAAGGGCTTTTGTTTTGATTTCTGTATGTTGAGCTTCTGCACTTTATTTAATACGAAGAGCAAGTTCTGAGAAATCTGTGGAAACTGTTGAATTAGCTGTCCTGGCTCAAAAAAAAAAACACAAAACCCTATTAATCATTAAATATAGCTCTACACAGAGTAATTTACAGTAGTAGCTTGAATGAACACATTCAGACAATTCCGGGTTATTTAAGGTCATGTTTTCAAAAGGACCTTAATCGACAGGAATTGCCATTAAAGCTGTAATTATTTGCATTTCAGTTCTCGACTAGCTCTTATAATTTGGATATGTGTAAATTTCAGCTTTTGAATTTTGGCTTGCATATGAGGAGAAAAAACATTTCTCAGTACTGAATTATTAAAAATACCATGGAGATTTTACACCACATAGATTTTAATACTGGTTCAGTTTTTAGAACATAGATTACAGTTTAATAAAAATATCTTTTTATAGTTCTCTGCTGAAGCAATGTTACTGGTAGTGATACCTTTTAGAAAAGCACATACATATTATCATTATAAAAAATTCATGTTAGTTGGAAGAATTTGAAAAATGCATAAACATATCAAAAATACTAAAATCACTCATAATTCCATCACCTGGAACTAACCATTATTTCAGTGTTTTTCATTCTTTGTATTATGAAATATTTCATAAATATAATAAGCATACATTTATGTACACTGTTTCAATGCATTCTGCCTTATTATATTTATTTAAAAGTGTTTCCAAAGAAATATTATGGATTCAAATAAAGTCTTATCCCTTCTCTGTTTCTCTTTCCTTCCCCAAAGTAGACACTCTCTGGAACTTGAACAGTATTCCTTCAATGTCTTTATACTTTTCCAATGTGTGTAACTATTTATAGTCCATATGCAGAAGTGTCATAAAAATACAGTCACTGTATATTAGGTAGAGGGGAGTGAAGGGAGGGGAAGGGGCATAGGGGTAGAAAGGATAGTAGAGTGAAACAGACATTATTACCTCATGTACATGTATGATTGCATGACCCATGTGATCCTGCAATATGTACAATCAGAAAAATGAGAGATTATACTCTATTGATGTATGATCTATCAAAATGTATAAATGATTCTACTGTCATGTACAACTAATAAGAACAAGTAAAATTAAAATGAAAGAGGTGAAAGGAGAATAAACATCTATTTTAAGTCTGGACACCTTAAAAGAATAGTCCTCTACAGAGGAAGATCTTGCTGCATCTCTGAGAAAGGGAGAGCCCAGGCAAGCGAAGCAAACCCCACCTACGAGTGTGGCCTGTTGGAGTTGGGAAAGTGGCGGGGTGTTGAGTTCTTGATTGCAACTCCTTCCAGAAATGGGAATGCACTGGCTGTGCACTGGGTCTGTTGTGGAGGTGACAGCCTCCCTCCTTGGAGTCTGCTAGGGGAGCCTTATAACTCTTGGGTCCTGCCTGGAAGATCAGACAGAGGAATTTGGCCTGGAGCTCTGCTCCTCATATGGTAATGCTATGTTTAATTCTTTGAGAAACCTGCCAAACTGCTTTCCAAAGTGGCTGCAGCATGGTACTTTCCCACCAGTGATGGGTGGAGGTTCCAATCTGCTGCATCTTTACCCACAGCTATCATTATCTATCCTTTGATCATATCCATGCCAGTGGGTGTAACATGGCAGCTCACTGTGCTTTTGATTTGCATTTCCCTGTGACTTATGAAGTTGAATAAGTTTTTTTTGAACATTAAAAAAATTGTATGTGTATGTGTGTGTCTGTGTGTATGTGTGTGTGTGTGTGTGTGTGTGTGTGTGTGTATTGAGTATAAGAGTTTTTTTTACTTATTGTGGATTGTTAGACTCTTATCACATATATAGTTTGTTAATGTATTCCCCCATCCTGTGGATTCTCATCTCATTTTCTTGTTAGTGTTGTTTGAAGCACAGAGTTTTTAATTGTGATGAAGTCCAACTTACTGATTTGGTTGTTGGTACTACATCATTTCAAGAAATCATTGCCTAATCCAGAAATTACAGGATTTACACCTATGTTTTCTTCCATGAGCTTTTTAATTTTAACTCTTATATTTAGGTCGATGACCCATTAAAAGTTAATTTTTGCACATGGTGTGAGGTAGGGTTCTAACTTCATCCTTTTCCTTGTATATATCCAGTTCTTCCAGCAACATCGGTTGAAAGAACTATTCTTTCGCCATTGATGTGTCTTAGTATCATTATAAAAAAATCAATTGACCATCAGCATGGGTTTATTTCTGGACTTGTAGTTTTATCAATCAATCGCCATGGGTACCCTTGTGCCAGTCCTACACAGTGTGGATTACTGTAGGTTTGTAGTGCGTTTTGAAATCAGGAAGCATGAACCTTCCAACTTTGCTCTTATTTTTCAAGATCATTTTGTCTCGTCTATGTCCCATGTGTGCTTATATGAATTTTAGGATCAGCTTGCCAGCTTCTTTCATCTAAAGCATTAAAGCTTTAGATCAATTTGGGCAGTATTCCCACTGTGATAGGAAGAAAAATGACCCTGCTTCTCAAGATGTCCATATCCTAATATGATCCCTGGAACCTGTGAATATGTTACATTGCATGATAAAGGGGGATTAAGGTAGCAGTGGACTTGAGGTTTCTGGGCCCAATGTAGTGACAAGTGCCTTAAAACATGGTAAAGCAGGAAGAAGAGACCTGTCCTAGTAATGTGCTGTGGATTAGACTTGTGTGGCCATTGCTGCCTGAAGTCAGAAGGGGGCCAGAGCCAAGGAATGACAATAGTGATTGGAAGTCATAATAGGCAGGAAAATGGTTTCTTCCCTAGAGCCTTGAAAAAAATATGCAATCCTACCAAACCTTGGTTTTAATCCAGCAAGACTATTTTAGAATCATCCAGAACTGTAAGATTTCTGTCTTAAGCCTCTAAATTTGTGGTAACTTTTCACAGCATCAAGTGGAAATTAATGCAGTCATTTAAACAACAGCAAGTCTTCCCATTTTTTCAACACGACATGCCTTTTCATTTATTTAGGTCTTTCTAACTTTCTTTCAATGACGTCATAAAGTTTTTGGTGTCAAGTCATATTCATCTTTCGTTAAATTGATTCCTAAGAATTTTATTCCTTTTTGATACTATTTTAAATGAAATTGTTTTCTTAATTTCACCTTGGTTAGCTCAGTGCTAGTTTATAGAAATATAAATGATTTTTGTGTGTGTATTGATTTTGTGTCCTGTACCCTTACTAAATTCATGTTTTAGCCATCATTGTGGCTTTTTGAATTTCATGATTTTCTACATAAAAGATCATATTGTCATTTGTCAATAGAAATAGATTTACTGTTTTCTTTCCAATCTGGATGCCTTTTATTTCTTTTTCCTTTCTCATTGCTTTGAGTATACAATGAACAGACTTCCTTGTCTTGTTCCTGATCTTAGAAGGTGTTGGGGAAATACAACTAAAAAACAAAATCTCCTGCCAGTTCAGACAAGCTCTCACCAAAAGCAGAAGAGAAAGGAAACAGTTTTGTAATTGAATAACCATGAAATCAGAATGTGAACTTTGTTGCAGGCAATCCATCAAAAGACCACAAAGATAGTAAGAAATCTCTTCCTTTGATGCAACCAAGCAGCTGCAGCTGACACCATAAATAATAACTAGTCTTCAAGTAAGAGCACTTGATATGCCATCTGTCACACACAGCACATCCTGAGTTTCTTGATCACTGGGATAGCCTCTTGTTGCTAATTGCCTTCATCCAAAAGAAAACCAGATTTCTCATATCTTTGAAATGGGGAGGTAGATTTGTAACTTGAAGACAGGTGGAAACTGGGAGGTAGGTGCTCTATCTTCTTTGATGATCACATTTCAACAAGATTACATTTCACAAATCTCTTTCCCTTCTTGCATGAGGGAAAATTCAATTTTCCTCTATAATTCATATTATTTACCCTCAAGAGTAAGAGTTATCCATCTTTCATCATTGAGTATGATGTTACGTGAGAATTGAGTGTGTGTCTTAATCAGACTGAGGATGTTCTCTCTTCCTCCTAGTTTTTGGAGTGCAAAGATGTTGGTTTTTTTTCTGTGTCTACTGAGATAGTCGTTTTCCCCCTTCATTATGTGAACATGGTGTAGTGTACTGATTGATTTTCATATTTTGAGCCAACTTTGCATTCCTGGGATAACTCCTACTTGGTCATGGAGAATAATTCTTTTTATATGTTGCTGAGTTCAGTTTGCTAGTATTTTACTGAGGATTTTTATGTATTCTTAAGGGATATTGGTCTGTAGTTTTCTTTCTCTGACTTTGGGAGCAGGACCTCAAAGTGAGTTGGGAAGGGTTACATTCTCTTCCACTTCTTGGAACAGTTGTGAAGGATTGGTGTTATCTTTTAAACACTTGGTAGAATTTGCCATTGAAGCCGTTGGTCCTGGGGTTTTCTTTCTGGGAAGTTTTTTTTTTTTTTTTTAAATTATTATTAACTTAATCTCTTATTATACTGCTATGCAGATTTTGTTTTACTTTTTCAGTCATTCTTATGTGTTTCTAGTAAGCCATTCGTTTCATCTATGCCATCTGATTTGGTAACATACAATTGTTCATAGTATTTTCTTAAAATTCTTTTATTTTTGTGAGGTCATTATTGTTTTCCTGGTTTTAATGATTTGAATCTTAATCATTTTTTAAAATCAGTGTAGCTAAATGTTGATAATGTTATTGACTTTTCCAGAGAACCAACTTCTCTTTTCATTGCTTTTCACTGTTACTTTTCTATTTCCTCTTTCATTTTTTTTCCCACTAATCTTTATTACTTTGCCTGTTCACTTTGGATTTAATTTGGTCTTCTTTTTGTAGCCTCTTAAGGTAGGTGAGCTAATTAATTTAGGATTTTTCCTCTTTTTTAATATATGCATTGACAGTCCTAAACTCTTCTAGAAGCACTGAATTAGCCATATTCCATAAATTTTGTTATGTTGTGTTTTGGTTTCCATTTATCCAAAAAGATTTTCCAATTATCTTTTTAATTTCTTCTTTGATCCATTTTTTACTTAGGAATGTTTTATTTAATTTTCACAGATTTGTGAATTTCCTAAATGTTCTCCTGTTAATGATTTCTAATTTAGTTTCATTGTGGTCAAAGAATGTACTTTATATGATTTCAGTCCTTCTAAACTTAATGATTTTATTAATTTTTCTATATGCCATTCTCATTGTACTTATTTTAAGATAGTCTTGTCATTAAATTTTTTCTCTCATTCATAAGTAATTTATAAGGTGGTTTTTCATAGCTCAATGTTTTTATTTTTTCTCTTTGAAGGTTATTTTTACTTGCTTTTATTATAGAATGTATTTCATGCTATTCCAGTTTTTCAAAATTAAGTGAGAAATTATTTGTATTTTAATGATTCAGATAATCATTGCATAGCAATTTCCCTCCAGATTTTCAGATTGATAAAACAGTAATCACATGTTTGTTCAAGCTTTGCAATTTGGACAGACTTGGTGAGAACTGCTTGTCTTTGTTCCATTCATAATCAACTGGGGCCACTCAAATGGGATGGAGGAATCCCCTCCAAGTAGCATGGTTGGTACTGGATATTGACTGGGAGCTCATGGGAGCTTTTGACTGGACCCTTGGTTTACTTCCCTGTGTTCTCTTCCCATGGTTAGACTGGGCTTTGCATTTTACAATATGGTAGCTGGAATCTGAGAGAGTTACAGTTCCAAAGATTTAGCTCATATGCTCATTTCCGTTGACTAAAGACACTCACATGGCCCAGCCTAGAAATAATGTCTGAGGGGACTACCCTAGAAATATGTCTGAGGTAAACATGCCGGTACAGTTGCTCTCTGGGCAGGTGACAAAACTCATAGTCTTTCATGCCTGATATGTAGTAAAATTTATAAATTGTTTGAAGAGAATATGTTTTGTTTTCAAACCACAGTGCTCAATATATGCTTACCCACCTGTATTTATTGGCAAATTGTTCAAATTATTCATATCTGCTTTTATGTCAAAGATGAATTGGTGAATAAAAATCTCCTGCTGCCACTGTGTATTTAAAAAAAATTTAGTGGTCTTAATATTCATAATAGTTTCTGCTTTATTTATTTTTATGTAGTTCAAAATAAATATGTTAAGGTTTATAAATCTTTATTTTTAATTGTCTATCTCACTGGTAACAAGTGACTGTTACTGTATTGAATACTTTGTTGCTTGTCCCAAATACTCTGTTTTTTATTAGTATAGTCAATTCTTATTTTCATTGTCATCCTTAGTCATTTTTATTTTTTCTTCTTGTGTTGAATTTGTAATGACCCTGTCTGGAATTGTCTTTTCATTGAAAACTAAGGACTTTTCTCTTGCTCAGGGGCTCTTTTCTTTTCTTTCTCAGACAATGACTCCCTTAATAAAGCTTGCTTTCTTATAAATGTGAGAGAGGAGGGGAAATTTTAAAGATATATACTTATACATGTATATACATATATATGAATTTAAACATATATGTGTATGTATATATAGGTATGTGTATATATACATACACACACATACGTGAATTTCAAACCAATGAACTTTGAGTGTTGAACTTAACTAAGGTGACCATCTCCAAATGTGATAAACAAAACAA